>MU856895.1:0-133447 GCA_033296705.1 Chaetomidium leptoderma | reverse complement strand
GGGGGGGGCATGGTGAGCTTACTAGCTGACCCCCTTGCCTTTGTTGGCAGAAACATCGGCAAATTCATGAATGTGCGTCTGGAAGGCTGTCTTGGGCAGATCCCCATTGCGATCGATCCAGGCGCAGTTGAGAGACTTGCCATCCAGCACAATGTTTGAATAATACCTATGATGGACGTACCATTGTTAGAACTGATCAAGTTGTCACAGACGACAAGAGTGAAGAAGGGGACTCTTACCAGCTCTGCCTGCAGGACGAGCTGTCGGCCCAGTTACCGACCCAGGCATATTTTTGCCCGTCGGCCCAGCTGTTGGTGATGTACGCGATGCAGATCGCATCGTCGTTGCCCGTGAACAGCGCGTACGTGGGCTGGTTGGGCTGGCTCAGGCGGACCGTTACGTCCCGGAACGAGCCGGAACTCACCTTGCCGGGGTCATAGGCCCCCCCGAGGAACTGGCCGGCTTGGTTCCAGACACGGATGTCCGGCGCGTCACCCCCAGCGTTCGTGGGGCCGCCTCGTGCATTATCAAGAGCGACGTGAATGCGGAACTTGGTCTCATACTGGTTGGGTCTGTCCGGGATATTAGACTGGATGAACCCTAGGACGGTGAGGATTCCCGTGAAGACTCCAAAGGCGGTGGCCATGTTGAAGAACAAGAGAGGATATGATTGTCGCTGGGGTGAAGAGTTCTTGAGCACAAGCTTGCTGCGTTGCTGGCCTGGTCAACTCGGCTCCCTTGAAGCGCCTCTAGCCTCCCTTATATACATTATTTCCTCCCGCTTACGTCTCTCTCACCCTTGACAACTTCAAAGACCTTGTCGAACATGTTGATGCACGCCGCGGGCGCAGTCTAGGCTTCACTCTCTCTTCGAGATGTCAATGGCCCCGAGACTCTCAGCGCCAGGGCTGGGAAGCGTCCAAATCCACCACGCTTGCTTGTTCGGGAAGCTATACGAGGGGGAAAGATGGATTCGTCGGCTCTATCCTCGGGCAATATTGTGATGAAGCCTGGTTAGGGTAGGAATGTACTATTGACGCACCCAACATGCATACACGGTGCTTACTGCGGAGTACATAACACTCTTAGCATTCCCAAGTCGTAACCGGGAGCCTGGGTTCTCCTCATCTCCAAGACCGGCATGTTTTATTTTCGTTTGCCCATCGCAAGGCTGGGCACCTATACAGTAAACTCTGCATTGTCCCTTGGTCAGAGGCAGCAATCTCCTGGGTATCTCGTCACGAACAGAGATACTTCGTACATGGCATACACCGATGGTGTCGACGTCGAATGGGGCAACGTCGGCCTTGATTGTGTGCTTTGACTGAACCGCCATGGGCGTATCTCGACCAAACAGGAAGGCTAGTCAACGCGGTCCCCAGCGTGCTCTTGCAGCTAATATTGGTTGGCCAAGCCCGTTGGTGAGCGTTTTCTTTTCTTTGCAGGCAGGCTGTTGCTCTTCCCTGCATGCCCCAACTGCAGAATCAGGATGGACTCAACCCGGCCCGGCGTGCCCGGCCTTCTGAGGCACAGTTGGGAACCACAGGGAGGAGTGACCGGGTTGTAAGCGCCAGACCCCCTAGCATCAGATCTCGAGATGCTTAGACTTGTCCATTCAGGTCCCATGATCACAAACAGCCTGGGCGGGCGACCGAGTACAAGGGTATTGGTGGTGTTGCCTGTGGAATATGGTCTGTGAGGTACAGCAGGTGCCCCTAGCTGGATGTACCCGAGTTAGGTAGGTGGAAATAAGAAGTAAAGATGGGTGAAATTAATAGGCTCGCCGCCAAGGCAGCTTAGATAGGTATCGTCCGTTCGGGCCGATCCGCCGCAATTGTGAGGAGAGGTACCAAGTACACGTCCCCCTTTTCTCAACCAACTGAGCGAAGGCTAGCAGGGGTTTGCCCCTGTTGCTTTGCTCCCTGCTCCCCGCCCAGCGGGCATGCGTTCGCTCGCAGTTGGTTGATGAGAAAAGACGGTATGGACTGTTGGCTGAGGTGCCTTTGCCAAGTTGCCGGAGAAGAGGGTCACATAGGGCGCAGACGCCCAAACACAACCTGGAACGTTGCATTTAGGCTCGGCGAGTCTCCAAACGAGCGAAAAGGTCAGTCCAATGTGATGCAGGGACCAAATTGGGGAATGGCGTCTGACTGTATCCCTCTTGGCGGTATCCGTAGGGCTGAGTCAAATAAGGTAACATGTCCCTTCGCTGCAAGCGCTGCCTACGGGCGACAAAACTTCGTCGCATCTCCCATCTGCCCGTCCGCACTCACTCAGCTGCCCAAACGCGGGCAAAAAATATCCAATGCTCTACTCCAAGCTTTTCGTCCTAGCGGCTTTATCGTCGGCCTCAGCGGCCTTTAACCCCGCTACGGACACAACCTGCAACGACCAAGGAATCTGCCTATCTTCATTCATTTGGTGCGATAGGAAGGGGCAGGCCTGCGCCTACCCAGAGGGCGCGGATGCGCTGATTCCAGGCAATACCGCGGCGTCGTACGCTATGCTCTATCATGACGTCGAGTACGATATCCGCTGGCGCCAGGCGCAGCCGGGCACCGATGTTCTAGTCGAGTGGCTATTCGACCGTAGCCCCTTCCAAGAAGAGGACGAGAAGTCGGCTAGCGCTCTTCCCGTGATGTGGAGCACTAGTGCGTGACCCTTGGCCCTTCTCCCTCTTGAATTAGACAATGAGATTGACTAACTCGTTCAACCATCTAGACGTGACGACCTCCGCTACCGAGGGAGCTTTTACCTTTGACCCGTTCTCTATCCTGAAGGACTTCCCTACGCCGCACGCTCCCGACATATCCCCGGAGCACGCCGCGTCCGCCGTGAGTGGTATTAGCAACACTATCCGCATCAGCCAGCCCGGCTCCGGCTTCCCGGAAGTTTACACCAACCAGTTCACAGTCCAGTCGAGCTGGGCCCATCAGCTGGTGCAGAACATCCGCCAGCAGGAGGCGGATCTCCGTTCGGCCGAGAAACGAAAGCTGAGACTCGGGGTCGGCATCGGCGTCGGGCTGGGAGTCCCGTTGCTGTCTGCCTTCATCTGGTGGGCTGGCTCAAGGCACGCGTCTACCAGGGCTACTCGCTCCGTCGCAGGGAAATAAGCCGCAAGTTCATGGGGCTGGACGGAGGGTGTCCAACGCGCATTGAGAGCCGATTGGTGGTGCTGGTAGGACAACATGGCAATATTCACGCAGGCACGGCTTCAACGTTGCAGGAGCCGGTTCAAATTACCACACAGAAACTCAAATCCACCGTTGATAGCCTCGGGAATTGACGCCTCTCTAGCTCCCGGGGACCGGGAGAGACGGCCCCCGAGGGATAGGAAACGAGGATATTGAGCAAATAGACGGCCGGGGATCTTCAAACTTGCCTCAGTCATTGACCGGACGTTACATGGAAAAGCCACCCTAACTAAGGTATTGGTGCGCTCCTAGATTCGTTCGGGTGAGTTCGGGGTATGTACGTTCAAACTTCAAGTTCATCTGCAGCTCGGCCCTCTCAGAGGTGAACTTTGAAACTTGCGCGCGCTGAGTGGTCCGTCATCTGCTAATGAGTGATTCGCAACATTCTGGTGGCAAAAGAGACGGGGAAGAGAGGAATCTGTTCGGGCGTTGCGGGCCTTTATCGGTACGGAGGTATTACTTCCAGAGATCCACGGAGAATTGAGCATGGCTCCCGTCGGTTGTCGAGCTCTGCGCACGGACGGTATCGTGGCAGCCGCAATGTGGGGTTCACGAGGTACCAGGTAGCTTCCATGTACTAAGTATACAGTATGAAGCTGGATCAATATCAGGTTCGCACTATCGGAATTTGCATCGCCATTTGACGACGACGCGACAAGTTGCAGAAACCGCGACAAGTTGCAGAAACCGCGACAAGTTGCAGAACCGCGACAAGTTGCAGAAACCGCGTCAAGTTGGGCCGAACAACAAGATCAACTCATGACTGCCCCCGCAACTCACACACAAAGACGCAATTTCTCGACAACAACCTTGACGTTTCTCTTTTGTATGAAACGTTGAGCAGCCCAATACTCCAGTCACATGTCACGATAGCACAGCAACCATGTTTTCCATGCTCCCAGACCTGACCCCGCGGGACGTAAGTTGACCTCTTCCTGAACCGGGCAACCTTTTCTCGCATCCAGCAAACCGCTAACCCTGCCCCCTCCCTCCTTTGCCAAACAGTCCCACTCCCTCTGGTACACCTCCTCGCGCAACCCCTCCTCCTCCCTCTCAGCGCTCGACCCCAACTTCGAGAATGGCAACCCCACCACAACCACAACCACAACCACCACCAACACCACCACCACCCCAGCCCAGACCACCAACCCAACCCAAAACACCCCCGCCCCAACAACCACCACCACCACCACCACCGCCGGCGGCGGGGGAGGGGGAGGGGGAGGACCCCGCCAAGGCAACGCCCAATCCGCCAACGTCACAGCCCAGCTCATCGAGCGGTCCCTGCTCGGCCGCCTGGCCGCCGAGGAGCAGCGGACGGACCGCCGCCGCGCCGCCGTCACCAACCTGGGCAGCACGTGGCTGAAGCCGCCGGGGGTGGCCAAGACGCTGTTCCAGATGCGCGAGGAGCGCCGCGAGGCCGAGGAGCACGCCGAGGCGATGCGCCGCGAGATGCTTGCGCAGGAGCTGGCGGAGGCGGCGGAGGCCGAGGCCGAGGCGGCTGCGCAGGCTGCTGCTGTTGCTGGGCAGGTTGGTGGTGGTGGTGGTGGTGGTGGTGGTGGTGGTGGTGGTGATGATTTGATGGAAGGGGGGGAGGATGATGATGGGGATGGTATTATGGGGGGGAGGGATTTGGATGAGGATATTCCGGATGCGGATGAGGGGATGGGGTTTGGGTATGATGGGGTTAGTGAGGATGATGAAGAGGAAGAAGAGGAGGAGGAGGAGGAGGAGGAGGAAGAGAGTGAAGAGGAAGAGGAAGAGGAGGAAGGGGAGGGGATTGGTGGAGACCACGGGCTGTCTCGTGCCGAGGTGCAAGAACAACGACGGGAGATGGCCCACATGCGCGCGACAGAGGAGCGCATCCGCCAGATGATGGTGCGCGGGGCCTCCCAGGGAGGCCGTGCTCATAATGACCTGTACGACCCCGATGAGGACATCAGCGAGGAGGAACGAAGTCAGCTGTTGGATGAGGATAACCTCTTTAGCGGAGAGGCGAATCCGGTTGCAGGGGTGGAGGTTGAGGTTGCGGCTGGCCCGAATATGGACATGGGGGCGGACCTGGACGACGACATCCCCGAGGCAGCGAGCGGCGGCTATGAGCACACCGACTCCGAGGCCGAGCTTGACAGCGAGGACGATGGCCACGACCTCAGCTACGCCCGCAGTTCGCGGATGCTCCACCGTCACCGGACTAGTCTCCGGCGGAGCGAGGCGCCGAGATCGAGTATGGATATCAGTGGGCTTTTATCGAGGGACGGGAGCAGCATGATGGGCAGCAGCCCGCATATGCGGAGGGGTAATTACTAGGATGGGAGTGTGAAAGGAGGTGGCGGATGAGTTGGTTTATTAAAGCATGATACCCCGTATTTTTAGGCGTTAGGGGGGGGGCAAGCGATGAGGTGGTTGTCTGTACTTCTACCACTACTTGCTAGGGAAAGACGTCATGAGAAAGATAAAACGTCATGTTCAGCATTACAACATTTGTATCAAAGCCAGCCTCCTTCATGTCGCATGCGAGTGTGTTGGTATGTACAACGCCATGCCAGCAGTCAGGATCCCAAATCCGACCCAAAAAAGATATGCTTCCCAAACTCCGAGCGCCCACATGCAGCCAGCCAGTCCTCCTAGTTCAGAAAGCGACCGGATCTAACCAACACCCTCAAAACAGCCACACGTAAACAAACAGGAAGATGACTGCTGCAAAGAAAGCTAGCCACACCCTCCAGCCAACACCGGTCCGCTCCGCCATAACCATCATCCTGTTCATAGTCCTGCCCAGCCGCAGGCGTGTCTGATCAAAGCCGTCGTTCATCTTTTCCGCCAGCGCCGACGAGTCGCGGATCTCATCGCCAATCGCTACCGTCATCTAACCACCCCGAGCAAGATACGTCAGTTCCGTTCCGTTCAACTTTCTAGCGAAGCAAGGAGAGAGAGACGGGGAAAAAAGCAAAAGACTCACATCCTTCAACAACCTAACCTTCCCCAGAATCCCTTCCACCTGCTGATCATTCTGGCTCTCGAGCTCGTTAAGCACTGCGTCGCTGTACTGGCCCCTATTTTTTCCAGTCAGCCTCCGCGCCGCCCCCCTCAGAAATATTGTCACCAATCCTTCCCTCCCTCCACCCAACAATAGGAAGAAGAAAAACATACCTCCGATTAGGCGTAGCCGGCCTGAACCCCCCCCTATTCTCCGCCACGCCCAGACTACTCCCGCTCGTCCCACCGCCACCGCCGCCGTTCAAGCTTGGTTGGTACCCGCCATACCCGTACCCGCTAGTACCGCCGCCGCCGGGTTGTGGTTGTTGTGGCTGCTGTTGTTGTTGGTGGTGGTGTTGGCGGCTTGGGCTGGCGCTGACTGTCCTGCTGCTGCCGCCGGTGTAGCCTTTGAAGAGGTCGCTGCGCGAGTCGCGCTGGTGGAGGGAGGAGGAGGCGAATCTGTTGTGGGAGGAGGGGGTATTAGTTGTGATGTACGTATTGCTGACTTGAGTGCGGGCTGCGATGGATGATGGGCGTGTGGGGAGGGAGGTTTTGATAAGTCGGTCGGTCGTCGTTGCCGTCGCTGTCGCTGTCGGGGCTGGGGTGGGCAAGGATCGAAATGTCGAGGGCCGCGGAGTGGTAGTAAGATTATTGATAGTCTGCGTGCGCCCGCGCAAGAAGGTGCGGTTCTGTGTCGTATCGCATCGTAGCGTTTCGATGACCTCCCGTCCCGTGCGATGCGATCCGTGGCATGGCGAAATCGAAAGAAGCTCTGGGTGACAAAACGTACCTAGAAGCCATGTTGTGTGCGTTTCGCAAAAAGCGGTATTATATCGGTTATGGTCTTTGTTCCATGACGATTCGGCATACGGCGCAAGGAAATACAAGAGGGCGACAGCTTAAGAGCTTTTTGCGCGGTGTTGTGGCGATGTGGACTCGGTGTCGCAAGTCGAGTTTAAAGTTGGCCTTTGTCCAACTGGCCAGGCGTTTTGCTCCAAGTGTCAAGAAATTTGGGCCACCCACTCAGATTGGCCAATTGCCGATAAGCATGCGCAGGAACGCAACGCAACGCTGTGCTTGGTTTGGGAAAAGGGACGCAAATCTGCGCCTCAAGATTTACTGCCAATCAGTGAGCCGAGCCCCTGACTGCGTCTGTTTAATTTGAGGCCCAAGGACAAGCATGGCGTGCAGCGGTAACATGTGGAAACCAAGCAAAACAAGCTCCTCTTGAAGTGGACCACGCGATTAATGGGCGGCATTGCATACCGGGGTGGCATGTCTTCTGACAGGGCCGAGAGACTCCTGCCGACGGGGAGAGTGCTCCAAAGAACAGGCAGAGGTTGAGATATGATCATTCTCGAGCGCACGGCTCTGTTTATTGATGCGGCTACCGTAGCCACGAATACCCATGAATGCAATCAATTTCATCGCGGGTGCATACTCGCAACTGAGGACGATGGCTGCTCAGTCGCTATTCAGCAGGCCACGAGGCCGCCGCAACTGCTCGTTTTGAACCCAACCCAGCTGAATGGTAGGAGTATCCAGCATGGGAAAAGCGAGCCATATCCGTTCGTAACATCATATCCCATTCGTCATCAAGTTAAGCGGTCGCCTGTTTCTCGACAGTCTCGGCCGGAATCTTCTAGTCCTCATCCATCTTGTCCTCGTCCACCTTCTCCTCCTCGACAAAGTCTTCGTCGTCTTCCTCATCCTCATCGTCCTCGGCAGGGTTCTCCTGGGCGGCCTTGGCGAAATCGATCACCTTGCCGCGAGTGCGACGGCCGATGACGTTGTCGAGGTCGATCTCCTCCATGTTGTCGTCGTCAGCTGCAGAGCGGTTAGTGGCGCGCGACGCGTATGGGGTCGTTGCGGGGGGGGATTAGCATACCAACTTCGGGCTCCTATGTCAAAAAATTGTTAGCGTTGGCTGTCGACCGACAATGCGACCGCGCGCGCGGCCTTACCTCTTCGACCTCCTCCTCCTCATCGTCATCCTCATCGTCGTCATCGACCATGGAAGTGTCGTCGGCGTGCTCCTTGGCGGCCGGTGCCTTGCCCTTGCCCTTGAAGTCGGTCGCGAACGCGCCGCCGTTCTCGGGGTTGGTGGCCATGTTGGATCCGTTCTGGGCCATGATGGCGATTTGGAGTGGTTTTGTGAGTGTTTTGTTTGGTTTTAGGATGGAAAGCCGACCGCGAGAATTATCGGAAGATGCGGGGTTCGGGCTTGCAGGTTGGGGTTGGGAAAGGTGAGGGGGAAGAGGCGAGAAGTGTTGGTGGAGAGGAAGGCCAGGAGGGTGTTCGACAAACCTGAATTTCTGAACCGCGCAGCAGCAGCAGCGCAATATTTGTGGGGTCCTGCCTTGGGTCAAACCTGATTGGCCTGGTAACCACTGGCAACCAGCTGACAAGGGTCCGCGAGCTGATGGTGAGACTGCCAAGCCAAGCGCACTGTGCACAGCTGAGCTGACGCAAGGGCAAAGAGAACTCAACCACCAAGGGGAGGGTGATGCTGGAGGACAGGAATATCTTGAAAATGAAACAAACGGGACCTTGAGCGGCTTTCCCAAGGTGGGCAAAGACGGCCTTGCCATGCCGAGAGGAAATAAGGGTGGACGGACGACAAGGCAAAAGATAGCCTCCTTAGCAAACGACACACAGCTGAGAGAGAGAACACATCATCGTCGCCCAACTTGATCAGCGAGAGCACCAGGAGATCCCATAGAAATGCCATTCCGAAACCCATCCCAAATGGGAGTATATTACTTCTCCCCGCCGCCTCCCGAAACGAGTAAAAACGCTCCAATACCCAGCACCCACCAGTACCTATCACCACCACCACCAACGTTAGCATCACACCCACCCTATCAAACCCCCCATCACAATCAACCGGGACAACAACAACAGCAGCAACTTACTTTTGAATAAAACTCTTCTCCACCTCCTCAACCACCTTCCTCCCCTCGGGACTCAGCACCACCGGCTTGCCCAGCAGGGGCTGCGCGCCGGCCTCGGTGCGGACGACGGCGGCCTGCGGGCCAAAGTCGCGCGTCTGGCCGGCGTCGATGGCCACGCCGCGGCAGACCACGCCCAGATACCGGCCCTCGCCGTCGAGGGTGACGACAAAGTGCGGCGCGTAGCCTTTGGCAAAGTTGTCGGCCGACGCGACCGATGTCGACGAGAGCCAGCGGCCGCCGTTGGGGGACAGGTCGTAGATGCCGATGCGGACTAGTTGTTTTTGGCTAGTGGTGGTTTCGTCGTCGTCGGCTTCGGGGAGGTCGGGGGCTGAGTAGGAGAGGACTTCGGCTGCTGATGATGATGTTTCTGTTGTTGTTGTTGGGTTTTCTCCTTCTTCTCCTTCTTCTTGTTCTTCTCCTTTTGGGCGGGATGGGGAGTCGTTGTCCGGGATGGCGAGCTCGGCGAGGAGGGACGGGGGTGCGGAGGGCGCGGTTAGGGGCTGGATGTAGATGGCGGCCGTGCGGGTTGCGTCGCTGGCGCTGGCGAGGTGCGCGGTAGCGGCGAAGAGCGCCGGTATGAGGGTTGTGAACCTCATCTTTCTCGGCGCGCGCTGTGTGGCCGGCAAGCGCTGAGTTGGTGGTTTTGGTGGTGTTGGGGAAAAGCTCCGGTGGTTCGTGGTTCGTGGTTCAAAGAAGCTGTCGAGCCAAGACTGCGCTGGGTGCTGCTGTCTTGGCATAGGTACACTACTCTGCGACCCCACCCACGCCTCCAACTGGCCCCTGTCCTTCGGTTGCGTCTGCATCACTTCAACCACCCCACCACCAGGTGGGCGTCGGCCCTGGATTCTATCAGAATTTGAAGTTCCACAACCTGAGATGACGAGAGATGGGGTTTCGGACTGTAGACTACCATCTTTTACAGCCGTAGTCACCTACATACCTAGTCCTGCAGGCAAGTACTGACATGGCCAACAACGATTATGTGTAGGCACAATGATCACGACTTGCTGGTAGAAACCGAGGTGGGTATTATCAATAAGCTAGGTGGGTAGGTACAGACGAGGTCAAGACGATTGACTAACTACCGAAAAGGTAGGCCGTTGTGCAATGTGTACATGTACCGAAGAACGGAGTAAATGCGGTGTGGTCTGCCCGCTGTGGCATCTCTGCCGGACCTCTGTGCAGACCCAACCCGGAACTTGCATTCCTACAAGCTCTTTTCCTGTTCACGCTGCATACAGCTATGTCGAGGTCTCTCCCTTTCGAGACTGAAACTTCAACGTAATTCCAAACCAGACTCCGCTTCAATGCCCCCGATGCCAAACCGCTGTCGGTGGTCCCATGCAGCCGTCCAACTATTCCTGCAAATCCCCAAAATAGCCCTCCAAATGGTTATTGACGCACAACGGGCTGCCTACGCTCTGCGCCGCGAAGCGATGGCCCTTCAAATGTGCCTGCTGGCACCCTTGGTTCGTCATCAGACAGACTCCTGGCCCTGTTCCTCGAAAACGCCGTCATCGTCGTCGTCTAGTTCGTCGCTGTCGTCCACGTCGTCACTGTCGCCTGTATTCCCGCCATTTTCGGGCCCCTCAAGCGAGTAGCCCGGACACCTCTCGACAAGCCCTGCATAATATGCGACCAGTACTTCTGGATTGGGCACAATCTTCCAGTCGACCCTGTGCAGGAACTCGAGCTCCAGCATCTTAAGTTCGGCGACCTTGACGCCCCCCACTCTGGCATATGTCGAGTTGTTCCAGAAGGCGTCCGAGAGCCCCTTGGCCGCGACCGTGGCGGCGGTGATGAGAAACCGGTGGACGGTGAGGGTGTTGATGGTAAAGTCTGGGTAGAGCGCGCAGAGGCGGTCGATGTAGTAGACCATGGAGAGGAGGAGGGGCGGGGTGAGGGTGGCATGCTTTGCCAGGCGGTTAAGGTAGTCGAGTACCGATATTCCTGGCGCCGTGCTGAAAAATCATACATGTCAGTGCCGCTGCGCCCAAGTTAGAAAACACGGATAATGACGTCTTACCGGGAATGGAATCTGGTGAGATGGCCCGACTTGAGGGCAAGCGTATCGTTCGTCTCGATGAGTTCTCCCAGCATGTGCGCAATGAGAGCCACCACGTCTTCGACTAGGCAGTGCTCGTATCGCAGCGGCAGTATTTTTGGAGGTGTAGCGGCAGGTTTGGCGCGTTTGGAGAGTGTTGAGGGGTTTTGTAACGCATCGGTCGCTAATGCGCTTGCGCTGCTGCCGGGCCCTTGGGAGTTCCTCCTCTTGGATGGGGAGGCTGCCAGGGCCGGCGATTGTATGCGCTGTTTCGGGCCCGGAGGCACCGTCTTGGAGGGCCTCGCTAGTGGCTGCACGGCGCCGGTGGGCCGCTCGTCGGGGGCCGCCATTGCCTTGGGTGCCGCCGTAGCTGAAAGCTGGTCGTCTTGGGTGGGTGGTACTCGCCCGAGCAATGCGCCGGTGGCGTAGTCGATGGGCTCCATAGGCGAGTACTGAGTCGCAGCGTCGACGGCTACATATCGCTTCGGCTGCGACGCGGACGATGCTATATTTGTGGTTGGGGAAGAGGAGCTGGACTGCCGGCGAGACTTGGCGACGGCCGGAACCCGAGGAGAACAGTATCGCGGCGATGGCGCTGGTGCATAGTGGAAGTTGTGGAAGCTGCTTCGAGGAGACGGCGCATTGGCTGGGTTTGTTGTGGGAACGGGAGACCGTGCCAACATCATCCCAACCCGATTCCTCCTGCGAAGCGCAGGCAGGCCGCTCGACAAGAGAAGTCGAGAAGTCTTGTGCGGCAAGCCCAGCCGGGGGATGGTGGGGCAGCAGGCGAGTTCGGCCCACCACAGTGGTGCACTGGCTGAGACCGTCTGGCAGCGCAATCCAGGCTCGCTCGAGGCTTGCCAGGTTCAGTTTTCCCCACAGGGAGACGGGAACGTCGCACTGGCCGGTGTGCCCCTCGGTGTCCGGAACCAGAACAAACCTAAACCTCAAATTGAACACCACGCTGACCGTCTTTTTCGTCTTTTTTTTTTGGCGGCTCTCGCGACTACGCAGGAGTCACGACAGAAGTCCTAGACACTGGACTCGTTGGATGATGCAGATTGGGTATATTCGTCGTTTTGCTGTGCTCGGTATCTTGGGGTCTTTGTGCTGGTGGGGTGCAGGAAACCGTCGTGCCGTACGTCCGCCTGTCGCAAATCGCAAATAACTCGGTATCCACGTATCTTCGCTCTGGCGACAAGAACAATAATAATGGTGGCCAATTCTTTTCACGCAGCAGGAGCACAACCGCCTACATATATAGGTCGGTACTGTTGCCCCTAGCCTTGCGTGTTGTCCAGACCAGCGGAAAAAGGTGTGGTAGGACATTGGCGTGTGCCATTCTGTTCCTCAATGAGCAACCGTCTGCCGGTCTAGAGTGGACCCAGCGAAAGGGGCCGACCACTGCCATGCGAGCGACACCGAGCCGCTGGGAGCCATGAGGTGCCGGGAGGGCGCTGCCGCCTCCGTGATTGGCGAAGGCCGGGCTGAAAGCCAGGAGGCGGCCTTGGCGAAATGAGACAGCAGATCATGGCACCAAGCGGTCAATACCGAGAACACCATGTGGTCCTCTGTCAGGGCTTCTTGTGGTCCAAGAGGATAAGGTAGGGGTTAAATGGCCGTCTAGACCAAGATGCAGGCCCAGCAAAGTCACCAAGCGCGATCCCACTAAATTTACGGTGTCCCTCAATAGTTTTACGGTCTCTAACCGCCTTTGGACGTAGGCCCACATGGGCAAGCCACACCAAGACAGCCGACGGCATCGGGCAATTGAAGTCATCGCCAACCGCGCCGCACTCAATATAACCCGCGTTTCTAGTGTTCTAGGCCCTCCTACAGGGTCGCCTTCCTCAAATGCTACCTCCATTCCGCAGCGAGTCTTGCGATACCTCGCATACTGTGACCGTTGAGCCATTGCAGGCGCTTTCGCAGCGTGGCTGGGCCTCCCTCTTCAACGTGGGGAAGCGGGGGGGCGGGCAGTAGACGGTATAGGCTGGCAGTATATTTGTTGACAATTTCGTAAGTTAGATTTTATCGCGTTTTCTAATGAATTGATTTAAACTACGTTTCCGGCTGTTGAGCTAGATACGTAGCTCGCGATTCCTTCAACCGATAGATTTGCAGTGTCTGAAAGATTCCCAGCATCCGGGGCAGTCGAGGCTACGCCCTGCAAAATCTTGGTGTGGCTTGCCCATGTAGGCTTACATCCAGAACGGTTAGACACCGTAAAACTATTGAGGGACACCGTAAATTTAGTGGGATCGACCAAGCGTGGTATTTGGGAGACAACTTGTCGCCGCAAACAAGACCCAGTACTATTACGTTTCTGGCCCTTCACGTTGGAGTCAGCTTGCATGTGGTGCAACATCGGCGTCACTCGCCCACCACGTGCACTCTTCAAATATCTTATCACTTCCACATATCATGGACACTCCCAGAGTCCCAAGGGTTGGCACCCTCCTCTTGGGCCTAACGTTTATGATCGAGTGTGGGTCGTGCTTTTCCCGTCAGGCTATTGATCGAGGAATTGTGTGGATCTCCCAAGCTCACCAACAAATCCCACAGTCCAGGAGCGACCAGCGCCCATCCTTTCCTTCACAATTGAGTGCCCGTCCACCGTAAGCCGCAACGCCTATGTCGACGCGCCAATCAGGGTCAGCTATAACGGCGACGTCCGCGGACCCGACGGCGGCCCAGATCAGACGACAACCCGGCCTATCATCTTCCCATCTTCCGCTGCTAGTTCAAGAGGTGAGGGGGTAGATTGAAACATTGATAGCAGCGGAGTGTCATCTAAGTGTATACATAATTTCCTCGGTTACCCGTTGAACCTCCCAGCAAGAGATCAGTTTCACCGGCAGGGGTATCCGGAGGGCTCCGACGTCGCCCGTGCCGCACCGCTAGCCAGAGCAAAACAGCCTGGGAAACAGCGAAAAGTGCATAGTCAAAGGGCACATAACCAACGACCTGAAACCAGATCAACACGCGCAAGCTCAAAGGCACATCGCCAAGCTCCTCCCATGGGAACACAAGCCGCCCCAGCCACGCGGGGGCAAGCAGGGCAAAAACGACGGCCTGCACGGCCAAGCCCAGCAAGCTGAGAGCACCGGGTCCCGACCCTGGCGGCCGCACCGTGATGGCGTGGGTCTGGGCGCTTAGAGCAGCAAAGCCGAGCATGGTCACGACGCGGTTGACGTAGAAGTCCGCCGAACAGTGCGAGGCCCCATTTGTGGCCCGACGTGTACGGATCGTTGATGGCGGCGTCAACGAACACGGGGACCACCGAGATGAGCAGGAAGGCGACGTAGATGGCGGAGACGAGAGCGCGCTGGCCGACATCGGGGTTGGAGGGGTAGACGAGACATGCGGTGAAGCTGGACGAGAGAGCAGTCAGTATTCGGTAACAAACGCATCGAGGGGATGGCTATACACTCACATCACAAGCCACAGCAGCCAGACCAGCGCAAAGTGGGCGAGGTTGATATGGTCGCCGGTATCCGGGGGGTCGTGGACGAAGACTGATGAGCCCTCGATTCGGCTGTTGACGACGAAGAAGAAGGAGAGAGTGAAGAGCTCGGTGGCGACGGCGAGGTTAAAGAGCACATGCCACAGCGAGATGCCCGAGCTGTCGCGCCGGGTCCAAAGCAGCCGAAGCTGCGGCAGGAACGACGCAAAGGTCAGAAGAAGGAGGACACTGTGGTTGGCAATGGTTGTTTGTGTCAGCGACTCGGAAGAGGGGTTGAATACCAAGAGAGGGCACGAACATCCTGAGCCAATTTGGCACGGTCATTTTCCTATTCTTTTTGTTGGTCTCGTTGGATTCGGATTGCAAAGAAAACCCAACCCTCCGCTTCAGATCTCAGCTTTGGTACTTACACCTGCGGCCGTAATGTTGTCAGGGTCACTGTGATGTTGGTGCCTGATGAGAAAGTAACAACCGGGGAATGTCCAGAGCGAGGTCTTACGCGGCCTCCTGAATACGTATGCACCACCCAAAACACTACACACGGCAAAGCACGGAACCACTAGGTAGCTATGGGTAAAGACAGAATGCAGCCGAGGCTTGGAAGGGATTCAGTAACTAGTAATGGTCAAAAAGCGGCCACTTGCAGGACACCAATCCGTCCATTTCGGCCAACTGCTATTGCACCGTGGAAAACTCCAACAGTTGAGACAAGAATAGCTCACGACAGCTCATCTCGCGGTTTCCCGATCGAGCATGTGGGGACCAAGATGATTGTTACCTGAGCTCGTTGCAAACAACCTGGAACTTACATCCTGGCGCCCCACCAGGCTCGCCCGGTAGCAGGGAAGGGAGGCCTAACTAACTCTCGGCCGTCATTGGCCGGTCGCACCCGCTGCGTCGACATTCACCCGAATTCAACGAACTGGAGCTCTTCTAGCCTGAGTATTCTGTACTTCGTACTCAACAGGCATCCTAAACACCATCAACCCGCACTACGAACTTGCTCCGCACTGTCGACCCTTTCCCTCCATTGCTTCTTCGCCGGGCACCTTCCCGAGCAACAAGAAGCGCATTGCAAAAGCTGCAAACGGCGCCGCTCCGATAGTTAGCAGCCAGCCGAAAGCGAGTGCTAAAACGCCACCCCGACGACACCAACGCGGCCCCATCAAGACCCATCAGCGCGGCCTTCAACGATACGCCAGAACCTAGTCCCACGTGTCCGAGTGCCCGAGTCGTCCGTCCGTCCTCCCGCTGCAAATCGACAGGGACGATCGATTTCCCTACAACGAGCGGCTTGGTCTTGCGAGGCCCCCGGAGCCATTAGAGAGAGCGCACACCGACGCCATGGCTAAAATCCAAAGTCCACCCGTCCTCTCGCAGATCAGGGATGCTAGGAACTACTCGGAGCAGGCCAGCGCCCTCCGCGCATTGAAGGACGAGATAATCGGCCACGTCCAGCGGAAGGAGTGGTGGATCGAAAACGGCATCCTCGAGTCCCTCGTCAAGATCCTACAAAACGGCCGGTCGCCGACAAGATCGAACGGCAAGGAGCGCAGTCACATACGGCCACCAGAGGCACTTACAGAAGATGAAGGAGTGCGGTTGCTGTCTCTACAGCTCCTCGCCAGCTTCGCAAATAGTGAGTGTGCCCTCGGCTCAGGTTTCACGGACGAGTCCTGGAACTAATTCAGCACACAGGCGGGACCGCGTTTCTTGGACCCCTTCATGCTGTCGGCGTGGTTCCCATCATTATTCCGGCCATATCTCCGGCCGACAATCCCCCCCAGGTCGTACTCACCGCTTTACGCGCGTTAAGGAACATCACAGCTTCCACCCAGCTCGCCCTCCAGGGCGCGGATGATACAAGTGGGTTATCAGACGCCCTGTTTTCCTCATGCTCCCTCGGCGCTTTGTGCGCCATCCTTTCTCAGGAATCGCGAGATGCCGTTGTACAGGAACAAAAAAGCCTGGTGGCGAGCCTCATCGGCAGGTTATGCAAGACCGTTCACCACCAAAACGCCCTGGCCGACTCCGGCGTCCTAGATGCGCTCGCTACCATGCTGGCAGGCTTTGTCGTGGCGAGAGGGGAAGTCATCCCAGGGGCCGAAGTGCTCGGCCAGAGTGACGGTTTGGCCCATCTAATACCGGCGCCTCCGCCACCCGGCGCCGACTTGGCTCTGGTTCTCGAGGCCCTGTCTACCATCATCGCCAACTCGCGTTTCCGCTCCTATTTGCTGTTGTGTTCCCCGGCTATCATGGCCGTCTTCCCCTCGGCCGAGTTCACGCCTCCCGCTACCGAGTCGAGGACGGCTTGGAATTCGCTTGAAATGAGCGGCCTTGGCAGCATCCGCGCTGCAAATCCCGGAGCGATAGACTACCTGCTTCCAGCTGTTCCTGTTCCCCAATCCAGATCCCGGTCCGGGGGGTCCAGCGAGTATCCTCCCTTGGGGTTCTCCTTATCACGCGATAACCTTGCAGCGAGTGGCCGGGCTTCAACCTTCAAGTTTACTGGCCTGGACGCGGGTCGGCCTGATGTTTCTAGCGAGGATGAGGATTCTGACGAACCTGAGAGCCCATTTATTCCATGGCTTATTCACCTCGTCCGATCGACTGACGGCCTCGAGAGAGTTATGGCTGCGTCGCTTGTGACTTCGCTGTTCAAGGCTGGATTTGCGAGCCCGGAGCGGGAACAGGCACTAGCCATGCTCGTCGTCCCGCTCCTCTGTCAGTTAATGAAGGCGCACGACAAGGAAATCCCCGCCTCTGTCCAGCAGGCCGCTGTCGTCGCGCCTGACACGGCCCGGCAGTGGGCGATTCGGGAGCGAACTCCAGATGTGCTAGCTCGGCTCGTCGGGGAGAGCGTGGCTCTGCAGCAAGCTGCTTATGATTGCGGCATACTCAGGATGGTGGTAAAGCTCTTGAAGGTCTCTTACGAACCCCAACTAGTGCAATCCGCGCCGCGACCGTGGTCATCCACACCCGAGCGAGGCACCGACGCTGAGGAAGGGCTGCCTGCATGCCGCCTGGGGCCGCCCGGTCAAATGCCAGTCAATGCTCACAGAATCAAAATGCGAGAGAGCGCCTTGAAACTTGTCGCAGGAATGGCGACACTCAGCAATAACTACCGAGAGGCGCTTGTTGAGGCCGATGCTGTGTCCTACATTGTAGAATCGCTGTCGCCGTCTCCCGGAAAACCAAAAAGCGCCAAGGAGAAGCCGGCGTCGGAAAAGGAGGCTGAAGACGCCGCCGATAATAAGGGCGCAACGTCACGTTACGGGCACAACCCCAATGCTGTCATCATGGCGGCATGCCATGCTACCAGAGCTCTGGCACGGCTGCCGAGCATCGTGCGGACAACTCTGCAGGACCACGGCGTCGCAATGCCCATCAACAAGCTACTGAAACATCCTGATGCAGAGGTCCAGGTTGCTGCCTCGAGCGCTATCATCAACCTGGTGAGCCACTGCAGCCCCATGTCGCGGGTGAGTACCTTTTGCTCTCTGTTGTGTTACACCACAGAAACGCGGTTCTAATGCTAGACAGCCCCTTCTCAACGCCGATCTTATCAAAACCCTGTGCGAGCACGCACACTCTCTCAATCCCGGTCTAAGACTTAATGCGGTATGGGCACTCAAACACATAGTGGTAGATCTCGGCAATAGCGAGAGGAAGGACTGTCTGGAAGAACTCGAGCCGGGGTGGCTTATCCAGCTCATAAGTGACGACAGGCCAGAACGGCGGGTCACAGACGCAGACGATGACGAGGACATGGACACGGAAACTCTCTACGATGAGGTCAGCCACTCCTGGACCTGGCCCGCCATGACCCGCATCACCGCCGCCGCCGGTCCCTCGGCGCGCCTCCAACAGGCGTCCCACAAACTCTCGGCCCTGCGCGACGCAGAACTCAACCCGGCGCGCAAGTCCCGGGCCGACAGCCTCGCCATCCAAGAACAAGGCCTCGGCTTCATCCGCAACCTCATCCTGCTCCTCATCCCCTCGGAGCAGAACGAAATGGTGGACCACCTCTTCACCGAGCTCGGGCAGGACCGCCTCTTTGGAATCCTAGCCGACAAGCTCAAAGTGCGCGTGGTGGGCGCGTTGGGTCGGCGGTCCGCGCGCAACAACAACAACAGCAGCAACACCACCAACAACACGCTCGTACTCTACCCGCAGGCGCGCATCGTCGAGAACCTGACGTACATACTCGTGCACATGGCAGCCGCCGCGCCGCGGCACCGGCAGCTGGTCGTCGCCCAAACAGAGCTGCTCCAGCTGCTGGGCGGCCACTTCGCCAGCAAGGACGCGCGCGTCCGCCAGGCGCTGTGCCAGCTGTTTATGAACCTGTCGTACCTCGAGAGCGACGGCGACCGCCAGCCGTGCTCGCAGCGCGCGCGCGACCTGCAGGCCATGGGCTTTCTCGAGAAGTTGGAGAGGTTGGAGCGCGGGGATGCGGACCTCGCGGTGAGGGAGAGGGCTAAAGCGGCTGTTGCGCAGATGAAGACGCCTACGGCGTAGGGGGCTGCTCTTTTGGGGCTGCTCTGGGGCTGCTGTGTTTGGGGGGGGATGGTATGGGGGGGTTGGGCTTGGCTTGGCTTGACTTGACTTGCGTGGGGAGGTTGGGCTTGGCTTGGCTTGACTTGACTTGCGTGGGGAGGTTGGGTGTGTGTGTAGGCATAACGGGGATGAGGGTAAATACAAGTTTGTATGTACACTTTATTTTGGGGGGGGAAGGGAAGGGAATGATGGACCCCTGGTGGTTCGCTGGCTGGGCAACAACAACGCATGGTATGGGACCGCTACTCTGGAGGCCTTCGGCTTTCGGCTTTCATTCACGAAAAAAGGGAGGGCAGCAATCGGGACTGTCCGCCCACCCACTCACCCTGTCTCGGGTACCGGCATCACGGGGGGCATGCTGTGGTTGGGAGGGACTTGGGGAAATGAGGAGCGATGTGCCCCGGCCAAGGCGGATATGCACGGCTACCAAGGGGATGGGATGTGTTGTTGCGGTGTATAAAAGTCACGAGGGCGTTGTTGCGGGCATCCCTGGCATTGGTTTGGGTTCTCTGGCTCATCAGCGAGGCTTGATCTTGGTCAGGTCATGTCTTATGTTATTAGCGTGTTTTTTAGCCGTCAAGTCATGCCATGCCATGTCCCAAGGCGTCTTGTGCGAGCGAGTGAGTGATGAGATGATGCTGGTCGTCGAGGTCTGGTCTGGAGCTTGCTCGGGGAGGCGGGGCATCTGCGGGAGGACGGCAAGTCGGATTAACGAATAGGAGAGCTTGAAGCTACCCCTGCTGCGTCTTCTACTACTTGCGCCTGGAGGTGCAGCTTTCTATCCATCCGTCGATTCCGGACGGTGACCGCATAACACTTTCATCACTGCATCACTGCATATCGTCACACCACCCACCCCATAAGAAATCCGATGTATGTAAAAAGCTTTCCAGTTAGGTAATGCAATGCACGACGGACGGGAGGCGGCTGTCGGGTAGTAGTCTGTGTACATACATGAAGTGGGCTGGACTGCCGGCATTATCGATGGGCTTATCGATCGACTTGGCCCTCGCTTGGGATGACAGACACATGCACTTAATTTCGGGGAATCATTGAGATGTGGTTTGCCGCTGCTGTTCTTGTTTGGGATGTAAATGTGTAAGCGGTCGTGGGAGCAAACCAGACAGGGGAAACGGGCTATTCCGTTCTCGATGCTCTGGTGTAGGTGAGTGATGAATCTCGTCGCTCCATCGCCCGAAGCACGACATTCGATTCCCGATCCCGCCGACCCAACTCAATCATCGTCATCATGTGCTTCCCGCCCTCGCCTCCCTTCCCTCCCCGCAGAGTCCGGTGGATCCGGCCTCCTCCAGTTGCAGCCAATGCGAATGCGGGCCATCGCCACTCTCGTCTCGTCATGTGGTGTAGGCCAAGCATCGGCCCGGGATCTCCGTGGTCGATTGGCAGAAAGGTGCAAGTCTAGATGCAGACAAGCCGACAGATGGGTCGTACATACATACAAGTACATACATGCCACTGGACCAATCTGCTGAGAGTGGAATGGTCTCAATGAGACGCCCTATGGCGTTCACTAGACACTAACTTGCGTGAAGCCGTGTCGGTGTTTGGGTTGGTAATAATATCGGGGCGTAGGACACGGGACCGGGCGGGACCCGGTGCTGCCGGGTTGTTGCCGGTGTGTGATACAACCGGAAGGGGAAGGCTCGGGATGGAAGGGGGTCGTCTGGAGTGGTGATGTCGGAGTGTGTCGGCATGTTGCAGATGGCAAACCAGGTCAGGCTGGGAGCAACAGTTGAGACGATGACCGGAGTCTTCGGAGTACCAGACGCTTCGCTTCCCCGAGCGGTTGCTGCCGCTGCTACCTTGCTCGAGCTTGTTCCCTTGCGTCCCTTCTTGCTTGCCGTGCTGCTTGCCGTGTTGCACAGGAGAGATTTGCAGACATCAGACAGGCGGCTGGCCTGCGTGACACACGGCTATAAAACGGTACGCCTCCCCTCCCTGACGTAGAAGAGATATCTGCCACATTCTGCCACACCTGATCATTGCCTTCTCCCTCACCATCCGCCTGGATATAGTTTGGTTCACATCTCTACAACCCCTGACTGACAGACCGTCTATGGCAGTCACCATGCCTGCGCTATACTCCCGTAACGACGCTCTAAGCGTTCACCCGCCTTTTGGGGACCAGCGGTTGACGACCAATGGCTCCAACTGGTTGTTCACTGTGACGACCATCTTTGGCCTGTCTGTTGTAGGTCATCCGATGCTATATCTCTGTCTCTTCTCTATACATGAGACTAACACAGTCCCAGCTTGCCCTCTATGCTCTCAAGTTCCGTGCCCGCTCGGGCGAGCGCTTCTTCCACTACCTCTTCATCATCGCCAACTTTGCGGGCCTCATCGCCTACTACGCCATGGCCTCGGACCTCGCGTGGTCGCCGATCCAGCAGGCCAACCAGATCCGGCACAGTGGCAACATCCGCCAGATTTTCTGGGCCAAGTACGTCTTCTGGGTGATCGCCTTCCCCGCCATCATCATCGCGCTGGGCATCCTGTCGGGCATCGCGTGGGCGACCATCATCTTCAACATCGGCCTGTCGTGGGTGTGGATCATCTCGTACCTCGTCGCCGCCTACACGCCGTCCAACTACAAATGGGGCTTCTTCGCCTTTGGCCTCCTGGCCCACCTCTTCCTGGCGCGGTCGACGCTCCAGCACGGCCTGCGCAACGCCGACCGCGTCGGCATCAAGCGGGACTACCTCGCGCTCGCCGGCTGGGTCAATCTGCTGTGGCTGCTGTACCCCCTCGCCTGGGGCCTCACCGACGGCGGCAACTACCTGGGCGTCACCCCGAGCTTCATCTGGTTTGGCATCCTCGACCTGCTGCTGCTGACGGGCGTGAGCTTTGCCTTTGTCTTTTTGTCGCGCCGCTGGGACTACGGCCGCCTCAACATTGCCTTTACCCAGTACGGCCGTGTCCCCTCGAGGGAGGGAACTTTCCCTGAGAAGCACGCTCCTGCTGCGGACGCGCCACCGGCACCGGCACCGGCACCGGCACCGGCACCGGCGACGGACCCTGCTGCTGTGGTTTAGGCCAGCTGCTTGGTGTGGTCCACTATCTAAGGGTTGGAAGAAGGAGATTTGAAAAAGGGGGAAAGGGGGTGAAGCTCGGTTCCCCTATTTCTTTCCCACCTTTGGGTTGTTGACGGTATGAGAGACAAGTAAGAAAAGAGGAGGAGAGGAAGACTTGCGATGGCGCTCATTTACGCCGGTTGACGCTGTTTGCACGCCTGTTTCAGAGATACCCACGCTCGCTTGGGAGTATTTTGGGGGGAGGGGGGACCAACTAATACCTAATCCATGACACATTAACTAGCCTGTCATTTCATTACTACGAGTTTCATATACCCAGTTCATTATGCCACTCTCGTCTCTCTCGTGGCCTTCTCTCGTCTCTCTCATGGCCTTCCCCTTTCCGTTCGAACCACAGACTCGGATTGAAATCGCGTTTGAACTATAAAACCAATACAAGCAGCTTGGGGTATTATCTGTTGTTCAGAAACCATCGCCAACGCCATCAAAACCAGTCCGAGTCAGTTCCGGCCAGCCGTCACTGCCCCCTTGACTCCCATTCCTCCGTCTGAGTAAACATCACCCCCTCTCTCTAGTGCCCTTCCCGACGACCTGACCACCCGACCCTATTCCCTCCCATTGATCATTGCTATGAGCACTCACGCATCATCATAATCATCAACCCAGCACGCAAAGCAACGCATTACAAATCCCGTCCCATAACCCCGGCCGCGCTATGCACCTCAAGTACCCATATCCCTAGCCCATACCCCATAAACCCTGGTGCCAAACTAACTTAATCCTCCCTCCCATCCTGCTCATCATCCACCAAAATCACCACCGTCACCGCCGCCGCATACGCCTCGCGGATCGCACACGCCATGCTATAAAAAGAAAAAAAAACCAGGTTAGCACTCTCACGCAGCCATAAAGTTTTACCAACCAAGGGTAGGGTAGATAGATAAGCACTCACCACGTCCTCCCCACATCCGCCACCACAGCACTCAACCCCCAATGCGCACACCACGCCCTGGCCAAGACCTCATTATCCGGCACGCCAAACGCCTCCACCACAAGCACCCTCTCCTCGTCGCCCCCACTCAACGTACTCGGGCTCGACACCCCCGTCCTCCCCAGTCCTGCACCCCCACCCCCACCACCATTCGCCGCAGCCGCAGCCGCAGCCGCAGGCGGCGACACACCATTTTGATTCCCATTCCCATCCCGCGAATGCCCACTCCCTCCTCCTCCTCCTCCATACAACCCATTCCAATCCCGCACCTTGACCAACTCGTCCGCCTTGACCGGCGTGTAGACATAGTCAAAAAAGAGCGGGTGCGGTCCGTCGGAGCAGGGCCAGGCCGAGACAAACGACACGTCAAAGGCCAGCCGCAGCGGCCACGAGACGCCGTCGATGGCGAACTGGATGGACGCGTCAAAGTAGCGCGGTGCTGTATTTGTACTAGCGGTTGCTGTCGATGGTGTCGTCGATGCCGGGCGGGTGGTGGTGGTGGTGGCGGCAGTAGGCATCGGGGAGGAGGACGGCGGCGGGGGGGCGGCGGCGGCGGCGGCCGAGGAGGAGCTGGTGCCCGGGCGCGGGCCCCCCAGGAGTTCGGGACAGGGGCGTAGGTTGAGGAGCTCGATGCGGACGAGGTCGGCTAGGTAGGCGTCGTCGTCGCGGTCCGGGGCGACCAGGGCGTATTCTTTGACCGGGAAGATCTGGGCCGGCGGGCCGAGCGGGTCGGACCGCTCCGACATGGACCGCATGTCTTCGGGCGTGACGCGGTTGGGCGGGCGGCGCGACCGGATGCGCGCGATCTGGTTGCGCGCGAGGTCGGCCGTCGGCCGCGCCGGGCCCACCCACCCCGCGAGGGAGCGGCAGGTGGGGGCGAGGACTTTGCCGACGATGGAGGTGGCGGTCCAGTAGGTGTAGCTGTTGCGGTATTGGAAGCCGCAGTTGGGGTGGGCGTGGGTGAGGAGCGTGAGGTCGTCGGTTGCTCGGTCCGGGTCGATGTCGATGAGCGAGTTCATGATGAGGAAGGGGAAGGTCGGCCCCGGGAGGACGAGCCCGCTGAAGAAGGCCATGGCGTGCGAGCTGACGAGGTCGAGCGTGCAGTCGATATCGCGGCGCTTGAGGCTGTCGATGGTTTCGTTGAGGTTGGGCCACTTCATCATCTGGGCGAAGCGCTTGAGCATCTTGACCTGCCGTCTCCTGAGCTTGTAGCGCAGCTCCACCTGCTCGGGGGTCTCGCCGTACGCATCGACGCGGATGTTGTCGCGCCACCTGCGGGCCACGGCAAGGTTCCATTGTATGGTGGGCGGTATATGGGTTAGCAGCTTTTCCTTGGCGTCTGTCATGTGGTGTCTCGACTGGATTCGGAGCTCGAGTTCGAGGCTGAGAAGCAGCTGGTGGAAGAACTTGTGGTATGTCTGGCTGTTGGCCGGACTAGTGTCAAAGATGAACTTTGTGATGACTTGGTTTTTCGGGATGGTGAAATCGACCCAGTCAGAGCGTGAGAGGACCATGATCAGGTCGGTGATCTGCTTATCCAGCGTCTTGTGTGGGCTCAAGTACTTGTCAGGGTCCTTGAGCAGCCCCTTGTACAGGTTCCGGTACATCAGTTCCTCGTCATCGTCCTCTAGCCCCCGGTCCAACTCTCTGAGACGTTCAAAAATGGTCTCCAGGTCGACCTCGCGAGGCGCCACCCCTGCATCATCGCGGAGTTTGATAGTTGCTGGTGCAATACCAGCTAGCGACACCCAATGGTTGAGCGTGATGGTACCCGGGCGCTTGCCAAAGAAGAAGGAATAGCTTGGCTGCTCGAGTGTCTCCCAGGGGTAGGTCGCCGGCCCTGATTCGGCGAGCCGTAGAGTCATGAGCTGCGTCATGGAGTCGTGTGGATTTGCGGCATCGGTCTCGTCGCCTCGATTCCCGGCTGCCGTCGCGAACAGGGCATAGTAGTGGTCAGAGGCGTGGGGGATGGGCCTCTTGTGGCCTTTGAAGGCCGGCACGCCCCTAGAAATAAGTTGCATCGCCGGGCCTAGGTTCAGCTCCTCGTGGCTCGACATGCCCGAGGGTGGCCACTCGGTCAGGGGCCCTAGGTCGTAGGGCGTGCCATGGGGGTCCTCGCGGCCCTTGCCCTTGGCGGCGTTCGGGTCGGTCCGCCGTGGCCTGCGGCGGCGGGTCGACGGCTCCGATGGGCCATCGGACCTCCTGCTGCTACGGTCGAGCACATCGCCTTCGCTCACCCGCCTGCTGCTGCGACCGAGCACATCGCTATCGCTAACCCTTCTTAGGGGCTCATCTTCCTTTGGAACCAGTCAGCACAGCACGTCCATGATGATACTGTGTCCCGCAGTCGTACCAGTCTCCCGTCCTTTGCCGAGCTCTTACTCCGAAACAGCTTCCAGAAGCCCTTCTTCTTGAGCTCCTCCATCCTTGGAGCAAACACCCGACCAGTTAGGGGTTTGATTTCGAATTCCGTTTGTGTTTGGTGGTTTTGTCAACAGCGCGCACCCAGGATCTGCGCATTCCGGGATTTTTTATTTTTGATGTGTGGACGAGTCTGCGAGGCTGAGTTGCACAAGCACGCGTGTCATGCCGTCTAGGTATGCATGAGACGGGACGTCAGTTACCAGATTTGCTGTGTCGGTATTCAGTACTTTGTATTTGCAACCTGCAACCAGCAAAAACTAGGTAGAGCACGGCCTGCCGGGGCCAGCAGGAGTGGCGATGGCGGCCTGATGGATTTTGAATTTCCGAGAAACGAGTGAAGGAGGGAATCTGGTCTTTCCCGAAGGCGCAGTTCGGATGAAACAGCTCGAGGTAAAATGTCCCGTGGACGTGGACGGGAAGGCATGTGCAGTGGCCCGCCTGATCTGACGCAGCGACGCAGCGGCGCCGCTCCAAGGCCTGGAAATGCCAGTGGGGTTCCGGAATTGCGGCTGCAGTGCATGGATGCCAGGGGCCTACCCGATCCCTCTCAGCCCAATCACCGGCCCTCAGCTCAGCTTAGACGACACGGCATTCTCCTCCGCCTTGCATCTCCAAGCCAGACATCCACTGCTTCGAGGTGCCAGGTCATCTTGCGGGGCAGGGAAGCGTTCCAAGGTTACAGTTCCGCCTTCCCCAACGTGGAGATGGGCAGCTGATGCCTGGGCCTGGGTCGTGGAGTGAATGCCCCGCCATCGACTTGTTTGGTCGCAGAGCTTGCACGAGCGGTCAAAGTCAGAACTTTATATTTTGGAGTGGCTGGTTTGTCTCCAAGCTAGCCGTGTTTACGGCCATTTTTGAGCGCATCCATCCGCATTTCATAGGTAGCGAATGCTTCGTCGACTTCCTGGTTCAAAGTTGAGAGACATGCGGGATGTAGGAGGTTGGTGTTAGGTTCCTTTAGTGGGGGCAGAAGATAAGCCCCCGCCGGGGCCGTAACCTTGGAACTCACCGCCTGGAGTGCATCCGGCAGAATCCAGAAATTTTCTAGACTGCAGAGAATCGCGGCACGAAGACCAGCTACCATCCACCCCATACTCCCAACAAACACCAGACACAATACAATGGCCCCTGAACTTCGCAAGAGAAAGTCGAAGCGTAAGTACCCGATCCTGAGACATTTACAGGCGCTTATAAGGCTAATTGACCGGTATATAGCTGTTGTGGCAGAGCCGGAGCCTGTCGCCAAAAAGGCGAAGGCGACCAAGGCAGCTCCCAAAGTGGCTCCCAAGGCCACCCCCAAGGCCGAGAAGAGGAAAGGTTGGTGACACCTCGACCAGAAGAAATCTCGAACTGTTTTGTTAACGCGAAACCATCGTTACAGCTCCCGAGGACGCTTCCCCCGTTGCCGTGAAGAAGCAGAAGCCGGTCAAGGATGCAGTCAGCAAGAAGGCCGCCGCCCCCGCGGAAGAGAAGGCCGCCCCGAAGAAGTCGGCGCTGAAGAAGGAAAAGAAGTCGCCAAAGGCCAAGAAAGCTGCAGAGCCGGAGGAGGAGCAAGACAGCGATGTTTCCCCCGAGGCGGAGCAAGAGGAGGTCGACGACGACACCAAGGCTCTTGTTCAAGCTCTCGACAGCGGCGACGAGGACGAGGCCGAGGCCGAGGCCGAGACCCAGGTTAGCACATACAAGAAGGGCCAGGACGTCGGCAAAGCCCCCAAAGCGAAGAAGGCGACAAAATCCGCAGGCAGCAGCGGCACGCCGGGCGTCATGTACCTGGCAAGACTTCCTCACGGCTTCTACGAGCACGAGCTGCGGGCGTACTTTGGCCAGTTTGGCGAGATTACGAAGCTCAGGGTTGTGCGAAACAAGAAGACGGGTGCTAGCCGTCACCGAGCATTCCTCGAGTTCGCCGACGCCGAGGTGGCCGACATTGCCGCGCGCACCATGGACAAGTATCTGTTGTTTGGACACATCCTTGCGGCCAAGGTTGTCCCGCCCGCCCAGGTGCATCCCGACCTGTTCAAGGGGGCCAACCGCCGATTCAAGGTGGTTCCCTGGAACAAGATGGCCGGCAACCAGCTTGAGCGGCCGCTTTCCGAGTCACAGTGGCAAGTCAAGATCTCCAAGGAGGAGAAGAGACGGGCTTCCCGGGCCGAGAAGCTGAAAGAGATGGGCTACGAGTTTGAAGCTCCGGCGCTCAAGGCTGCCGAGGCCAAGCCCATGTTGGAGAACGGCACAGAGGAGGAGCCCAAGGCGATCGAGGCGACGCCTGCCGCCGACGAGGCCGAGTCAACGGAGGAGCAAGTTGCGGAGCCCAAAGCGCTGGAGGCCACCGAAACAAAACCGGCCGACGAGGCAACCCCTCAGAAGAAGAAGGGAAAGAAGGGCAAGAAGACAAAGTCATGAGCGAGTGATCACAGTATTGCAGTTTGTCGCTGATACCCCCGAATCGAGACAATACAAGAGTCGCTTTCAGACAGACCTAGCGTCCTGAAAGGCTGAATCTATCATGTATGGAAATGTGTGCACCAAGCGAACCCGACAAACTCTTGGAAATGGGACTGGTGTCCGGAGAGATATCAAGATTATAAAGCGCAGATCACTGATCTACTTCTGCCCTGTTGTGAATAAGCCAGCGTTTGCGATTTGCAAGGGCAGATTCGATGATAAATTCAGGCGAAGATGGAATATGTGAGGAGAAAAAAAACTGAAACTCGGCGTTGGATCCAGTTTGGAGGTTTAAAAACGCTTGGCTCGTTCGTGGCCAAGGTGATTACGTAACAATGGCTATTTAGCGATTCGACATGGTGTGGCAAAATGCTGGCTTCGGGTGTCGCTGATAGGATTGAGGATGGCGTTTCAAGATAAGACAGTGGGAGGTTGCCCTGTTTGCGGATGAATATGGCGGGAGTCATTGACACTTGACCCATCGTTGGGAACCCATCGTTGGGATCCCGCCGATATCGAACTGCAAGGCCACGACTGGGTACCTGAGCGGGCCGTGAGCAATCCCCAACCTGCACTGTGCATCTACAACGAACTTGTGCATCTAAGCAGAGACTGTGCCCTTCCGCTCAAGCAGCGCCTGGCCCATCTTAGCAGCTGTCAAGGAACAGCCATCAACTAAGGGTGTAATTATCGGGACCCGTACAGAACGACTATTCAAACTAAGCTCGGCCGGAACCAAAGGCCAGCCAGCTGAGGCCAGGAATACGAGAAGCAGGTACATACATACTCACTCAGCTGCAGGCTGCGGGCGCGGGAGAGCCCCTCCATCTTATCCTGTCCATCCGTTCGTGCCACTTACTGTAACGTCCACAAACAACGAACACCCCGAGGCACAGTGTCTTCTGGGCGTGCATCCGTGTCCTCAACAATCACAATCACGACAATTCGCAATTCGCAACAGCACCGCCCAATTGCATTCGAACCATGTCGTTCCCGGCCGCGCCAACCAGTTCCGCCCAATCAGGAGCCCAAGGTACGTCCCAAAGTGGGCTTGAGGGGCGCGCATGCATTGCGTGCAGAGGCCAGGCCAGGCCACATCACCACCCTTGGCTTCCTCGCTATGTGCATTTGCGCTAATGGGGAAATGATGCTTCGCGGAAATCACCAGATCCCGCCGCTGCCTCCAACACCAAAAAGAAGGGAAACAAGAAGAAAAGGAACAACAAGGGCCATAACGCCGCCGGCACCAACACCAACACCAACAACACTGCCTCAAACGCGCACAAACCCCCTGCGCCCGAGACAAACACAAACGAAGAGGACGATGGCGTGGAGGAAAAAGTGTCAGAAGAGCCAGAGACTCACGGTTTGGTATGTTTGGCCACTGCATGCTCTTGGGGTTTCCAGCACCTGACCTGTGCAATGCAGAGTACCCCAGACGAACCGCCGGAACAAGACGCTACGCCAGACATGCCGGGAATAGAACCGGCCGGCTCCTATATAGAAGAAGCCAAAACGACGACAGAAACGGGAGCAAAAGTCGACGACCGCTCGAGACCTGCCGCCAACGGCCATGCCGGCTCAAACGGTCACTCGCCAACCGGGACAATATTAGGGGCGCTCACGAGCGCCAAGCTGGAAGCCATGTCACAAGATCGAGAGGCCCTGCGGCTCGAGGTGGAACAGTTGCGGAAGCAGCTCGAGGGCATTCAAGAGGCGCACACCCAGGAGACCACACAACTGCGGGCCGAACTAGACGAGAGCGAGGCGGCAAAGGAGCACGCCGAGACGCAGTACCAAACACTACTAAACCGCCTCGAGAGAATCAAGGAGACGCTGGGCGACCGGCTGAAGCGGGACAAGGCCGAGCTCGAGGAGACCAAGGACCGCATCGAGGAGCTCGAGACGCAAAACGAGGAGCTCCAGAAGACGGTGGCCTCGCGCGACGAGGAAACAGACCGCCTACGGGATGAAGCGCAAGAACAAGGGCGCGAGCTGGCCAGCTTGCGCAGCAGGAGCAACCTCTCACAGCAGAATTGGCTGAAGGAGAAGGACGACATGACACGGCAGATTCAGCACGTCAAGAGCGAGCTCGAGTCGACGACCGCCGCCATGGGCGAGTGGGAGGTCATCGCCATGGAGGAGCGCTCCCTGCGCGAGAGCCTGTCGGACAAGGTGTCTGACCTCGAGGAGCAGATCGCCAGCGCGCGCGACGCGTATGAGAGGGCCGACTCAGACCGGGATTCGCAGTCGCAAGCCGTCGACCGTCTCCAGCGGGCGCTGCAGGAACTCCAGGAGACGCGAAAGAGGGAGCTGCGCGAGATGGTCGAGTCTACCGAGGAACAGGTGCAGGCGCTTAAGAAGCGCGCCCAGGAGGCCGACGCACGAGCAGCCGAGGCCGAATCGTCCAAAAACACACTGTCAAAGGAACTCGAGCGGACGGCACCCTTCGAAAAGGAGGTCAAGGAAAAGAACCTGCTGATCGGCAAGCTACGGCACGAGGCCATCGTGTTGAACGACCACCTCACAAAAGCTTTGAAATACATCAAAAAGACAAAACCCGAAGAAACTATAGACAAGTAAGCCTCCCCTCCCTGTCAAGCCCCTTTCTCTATACATATCAAGCTAACAACAACCACTAGACAACTCGTAACAAACCACTTCCTCCAGTTCCTCTCCCTCGACCGCTCCGACCCAAAGAAGTTCCAGATCCTCCAAGTCATGGCCAACCTGCTGAACTGGACCGACGAGCAGCGCGAGAAGGCCGGGCTCGCAAGACCAGGCGGCGGCAGCTTGCGCCTACCGACGTCCCCATTCCACCGCACGCCCAGCTCACCGGCGCTAAACAGCGAATTCTTTTCCGAGGCGTCGTCCATGTCGAATGCCAGTGGGAAGGAGTCGCTGGCGGACCTGTGGGCGAACTTTTTGGAACAGAGCGTCGACGAGGCTGCCGCCGCCGGTGGGCCGTCGTCCAGGAAGGACAGCCTGGCGAGTGTGAGCACGACCGGGGGGAGGCCTGATACGAGGGGGCATAGCTAGGATTGTTTGGTGGTTTGTGTGAAAAGATAAAAATGCATGGTAGTAGAGCTGTGTGGGTGGTATACCCTCTGCATCTATGTAGCAAAAGCGGATTCATGGCGGGGGCGTTGGTGAGCGAGCGGAGGCTGGCCTATCTAGACAAAAACAACATTGTTCAAGAGGAGAGTAACCACGCGACACCTTCAGGAGTAAAAGTGTATCCAGAGCACGGCAATGCTTTTTCGAAAAACAACGCTTCCGCGGCTAACCACGTCTAACTACCTAGGTAACCAAGCCCACCCCCCCTCATACCTCCTCCCCCATTCTCAACCCACCACCTCCTCCCTCCCTCCCCCCGGCGGCATCAGCACCGCCTTAGCATACGCCTCCGCATCCCTCTCAACCCCCCCAATATCAATCCGATTCTGCAGCGCATCATTCACCCCCTCCACCACCTCCCTCTCCTCCATCATCTCCCGCATCAGCATGACCTCGTGCGCCCAGTATGCCGTACTCCTCCCCCTCAACCCCTCATCCCGCAACACCGTATTCTTAACCACCCCAGCCGCATTAATCTTACCCTTCACCCCCCCAAGCGCGCGAATCACACCCTCAACCCGCTCGGCCGCCGACGGCGCCGCCACAAACGCCCGCCGCGTGCCCGTCAGGTACAGCAGCACCGCCACGCCCACGTCCAGCGCCGCCAGCGCGGCATACCGCGCCGCGCGCGCCGTCCAGAAGAAAGAATCCACCTCCCCGAGCCGCAGCGCCCGCGCGTTGGCCGTGTGGTTGTACGTGCACACCCAGTAGACGTCGACCAGCGCGAGCGCCACGGCCGCGAGCGTGGCGGGCGTGCGCCAGCCACCACCACCACCACTGGTCGAGAAGAAGAGGGAGGAGGAGGTTGCCAACGCGAGCGTGGCGAGGTTGAACAAATGCGGCGTGAGCAGGTCGGGCAGGAAATAGTAGAGGTAGGACTGGGGTTCGTCTGGGGTGCAAAAGGGGCAGGTCGCGACGGTGGCCGGGCCGAAGTGGAGGTAGAGGAGGCGGGACTCGAGCGAGGCGAAGCGGGCGCGCAGGGCGAGGTCGGTCGAGGTCAGCGTGTGGGCGGGCCGGAGGGTGGCGAGGCGCGTGAAGAGCACGTCGGCGGGGATCTGCAGGCGGGACTGGGTCGTCTTGAAGATGTTTTCCGGGGAGAGGATCGGGAGCGTGCGCAGGAGGAAGACGAGCGCCACGGCGATCAGGATCGTGATGGCGCGCGCGGTGCCTGCTGGGAGAGGGCGGGGTTTGAGCCCGTCGTGCATCGGGGGCGCGGCGCGCGCGCGGCGGTAGTAGCTGATGGCTTTGGGGAGGAGGAGGGGCCCGAAGAAGATGAGGAGGGATTTGATGCTGTTCACATAGATTTTAGTCTTGAAATTCTAGTGGTGCATTTTCGATATTTGGGTTTACTTACGTTCCCCATGGTATCGCCATTGTGACTGTGCTGTTGCTGCCTCGAGGGCGGCTTCTGTGTCCACTGGAAGGTTGTGTGGAATGGAGCTTCTCGAGGCACGAGATGCATCGTGCAAGGTGTTGGACGAGGCTGAAAGAAACAAGGGTAGTATTCATGTGGGGCAGTGAAAGGTGGGGACCCTGGGCTCGGCTCAGCCTTGTGGTGGGCAGAAAATTATAAATTTCTTGGTCGCTCAACTTTCTTGCCATTTCCGATTCAACTTTCAAGTTCCGATTTTTGTCGAGCCCAACAAACAGAGCGGCATCGATGCTGCGCAGATGTACACAATCGTTCGTCTTCAGCGACGCTACAATATACGACATTACATCTTTTTAGTTCCCGTCCCACCCCCGTGACTGCAATTTTGACACCGTTGGCACTTTCGAAGCTTTGCCGGCCCTCAATGGCCGGACAAAGTCAATATGTTGCCTAGAACGAGCCCAAGTACTCTGCCAAGAGTCATCTCACCTAGTGTTGCAGAATTCCAGCTCCGGCCATGAAGAATCTTTGCGTCAAATGATGAGAGACATTACTTTTCAACTCTATGCTCATAACGTTATGTACCGCGTATTCACAATTCCTTCTTGCTTTCGCCATTCCCAGCACTCGGCCCCGCCTCCGCCGGGACGGGCTGCTTCTGTTTCTGCGACTGTCTGTTCGCCGCGACTAGCCCCATGACGCCCATCACCGTCTCTAGTATGAGCGCCAGCATGCCCGTGCACGCCCACTGCCACACCGTAATGCTGACGCTGCCCAGCGGCGCCCGTGGGAAAGACGCAAACCACTCGACGTAGTAGGGAAACCATCCGTAGGGGAGCCAGAAGATGGGCTCCCGGCCGTACCGCATTGGGAGCAGCCATTGTACGCCGCGGGTCGATACTATGCGGGCGACGGTGAGGTAGCGGTCGAACGTTGCGCGGGAGGCGTCGGCGCCGGATTCTGCGGGGGGAACATGTTTAGCAGGAGATCTGGCCCAAAGAGCGCAGCGCGTTGTCCCTACTCTTCTTCTCCAGCTCCTCCAGCAGCTTGTCATGCTGCCGGCGCAGCTTCGCCCACTTGGCGAACTCGTCCTGACTGCTCGTTCCGGTGAGGTCATGGCGGACTGCCAGGTATTCTTTCTGCTTCTGCCGTTGGTCGGCGAGCTCCTTGGCTAGCGGCGTCGGGAGCGCGAGATAGACGCGCCATAGCTGTAACGAGACTCTCTTGTCAGTGTGCCACTCTGGCAAGCGTAGATGGCAGGGAAGCTGCGCACCAAGTTGTTGATGGTCGTTGCGCCGATCGTGTTGATAAGCTGCACGGCCAGCTCGACCACAAATATGACGACGAGTAGAGATGGCATCTTGGTCGGGTGGAGGACGAAAGGAAGTAAGACGATCGGCGGTTCTGGGTAAGCGTCAGGGGAACGTTGCTCTCATGGCCTGTTCAGTGAGTGGTCAGTCTGGTCCCGAAATCCGTTTCGCGTGACGATGACGGAACTGCCAGCTCACACCACCCGGCGACGTGGTTTGCCAGTCGCCAATTGTCTAGAGTAGGGTTAGGGTTAGGCTGCGCTCGCCCTGATTCCGACCCCAAGACCCAAACCCTAACAACGTTGGATCACCATCAACCACCACAACATCCATCTGCAAGCTAGCGAACGCCTTTTTGGTTTAACAAAATCCCTCGCTTCTGGAGGGCCCGACTCGGAACATGTCAAGGGCATTGGATCAAGAGACGGTGGCGTCTCTCAAGAAGGGGGACCCTGTTGCGGCTTACCAGACGATTTCCAACCTTCTAGTCTCGCCATATGACAACCTCTTGGAAATCGAGATCCTGGGCAAGACCCACCTCCTCGGGGAGGGACAGTATGTCGTCCAGGACGGATGTGCCGTGGGCATCTCAAAGCTTGGCCTCGTCCAGGCCTTCATGGTTGCCAGGAAGCAACTGAGAGACCACCTTGATGGGATCACGCCGCAAACAGACGATGAGGTGTTTGCTGCGACTGCAGTCATCCTGCTCTTCGACCCAGAGTATCTCACGGCCACGAACTCGAGGAAGCGCCTGATCCAAGCCGAGATATTCAGCGGCGGGGGCGCATACGCAAGACTCGAAAAGGAGAAGCGCTTTGTTGACAGCCTCCTCACGAGCAGGTTAAACAGGCACACCAAGTCGCCTACCCTTTGGAGCCATCGCCGCTGGCTGCTGGGCATGTTCCCCTCGTCTGGGGTACCCGTGGACATGCTCGGAGACATCAGGGACGTCGTGTTTGTGGCAGGGGAGAGGCATCCACGGAACTACTACGCCTGGTGTCACGCCCGGTTCCTGATGGGCTTGGAGCGCAGCAATAATCTCCCAGACATATTGGCGGCTGTGCAAACCTGGTGTTTCCAACACCACACCGACATCTCCGGTTGGACGTTTCTTTACTACCTGCTCAACACCGAGGGCTGCTCAGGGGCCGAGACCAGCTCCTCGACGTTCACAGAGGTTCTCAACCTGGTCAGCTCACTTCGTCTGGCGAATGAGTCGGTCTGGGTGTTCCTGCGCACACTTGCAGGCTCGCGGCTTGTTGGTGACGAGCAATACTCCCAGTTCCTCGCTGTCCAGGCAGCAGTTCTTGAGACGCTCAAGACACCGACAGACCAGGCGGTACTACGGGCTGCCGCCGACTGGTGCGAGACATACCGACACAAAAGTGGAACACGGCTTGCAGGTGTTTGACGCACTCAACATGTGTGATTTATGGGCGTCACCACGATGACCTCGCATCTCACTTCCCGCCTACCGTGCAGGCAACGGCTTCAACCCTCTCCACCATTGGCCCGCGCATGGTCAACGCCGCACCGGGACCGTTGGTGCAGCTGCATGCACAGGTATCGGCTCCAACGGCTCAAGGCCGAGCGCGGAAAGAGCCGCCTGCACTCCCGGCGTTGAGTACGCAGTACGAAGTACTTGGTGATGTTCCGGCACGCCGGCTGCATTGCTCATCTCTCGGGGCCGGTTGGAGAATATCCGAGATAAAGAATGCACGAGACCTGGCCGTCACCGAACCTCCGAGATGGCGACGGCTTGTGTGGAAATCAAGGCACAATTTGAACCCCCCGATGAACACGAGAACAGCAAGAAGCAACGTTGGAGGTCCTGCGTCTGACAATATCGGGTAGCACTGACTGCAACCCACGATTCAGCCGAGAGAGGGGAGTGTCCGCATCGGGAAGCAGACAGTTGGATCCAAAATTGGGACCCCCGCGATACGTTACACACCGCAATGAAGCAATGAAGTCATGTCGAGTATCGCTCGATGGGGTATCCCTCCTTGTTGTTGGCCTTGAGAGAGAAAGATCTTCCGATCAGCCTTGGAAATCGCCCCTGATGAGAAGCATGCTCCCGGTTGACATGAAACGGACAAACAGCCCCGCCTCGACGATCTGATTCCGTACAAGACACTGGACACAGCCCCGGTTGGAACTTACAATAAACCAAAGGAGTTGATATTCGGGGCTCTAAATTAGTGGCTCGTTGATCAACCTCTAAACTTTTGAGCACTTGCTTGATATGCACATGTCGCCGTGGCCCGTCACCCAAGACCGAAACCGATTGGACCAATTGATGAAGCTTCCAGGCTGCGGTCCCAAGTCGGCCCTTGGCACTGCAGGCAGGGATCCAGGTTGTAATGATTGTTTTCCGTCGAGAGGAACCCCCCTATCTGGCCAACTTCGGCCTAGCTCCCCACTCGAAGGTTGCATTCTGGGGGAAACACCAACACGAAAGCGGCTTGCGGGGGATGCAAGCATTTCGCGTTGTTTGCACAAAGGTTGATGAAATGATGCGGAGGTCATCAGCTGGGTTTTCGGACTCAAGTTAGGTACTTCCCTTCTTCTTTCCAGGCGGCGACTTGGGTTAACGTACCGTACGCAGCTCCTGTAACAGTTATACCGACTCGACCAACAAGGGATTTGTATAGTCTGGTTTTATAACCACCCGCTGTGATGATACGGGGTGAGGGAAACAGCGAAAGAGAAGTCACGGGTCCGGTGATCTCATATTTGGCGACACCAAGAGCAAAGAGCTCCTGCTTATTTAACCATGTCGAGGGAGTGAACACCGGACCGGATCTGGGTGAGGCCGAAGCTGTGGAGGACGAGCGGATGGCTGCCGAGGTGCCGGTAGTCTCCAAGCAGGCCTGGGATGTCATGGTCTCGAAACTCTAACCTCGGGCCCGCGTTAATCAGGTCGGGCAATGAACGCCAACACGGCTTTGGGAGCGAGGAGAGGCGTGGCGGTCCTGGCCGTTGAGCCGTTCCAGGTCAGTTGGGAATGGAAAAAATGCAGCTCACGATTCTCAAACCACGTTGCACCGGGAACTCGCAGGCAGCCGGGGCGAGTTAACGTTAGCGCCAGGCCCCCCTGTCCCTGTCGGGTTTTCTCCTCAATCTTGCATTTCAACGCGCGCCAACAGCAAATTGTCTGCACGAAAGTTGGGATGCAGGATCTCGAGTGCTACAGTACAAGTACCACCTGGGATGAGATACTTCGTACTCGCGGCTGGCTGAGCCTCTCGCGGTGTTCGACAAGTTCTGCCAAAAGACGAACGGAAAACCGGGCGAACAAATTGGACCTTGGCAGCCCACGGCCACCAGGCCCCCACGGCTGAGCTTGTCAAGACTGTCGTCCAATCACGGCGCAAACTTCAGATTGGACCTGCGCAGATCGCTGATTTTGGACGGGACCCATGCCTAGCCTGAGCCAGCATGCCCCACGGTGCAAGTTGCGCCCAGGTTTTCGTTTGTGCAAGGAAACCATCGGAAACCCGCGCGGCTCTTTTCGCTGTTTCTTCTGTTCTTCTGGGGTCATTCTGGCAACGGCCGTCAAGCGATCAGCGTCGACTGGGTCTCGACGGGATTGGAGGGGGTCGCCTCCCCCACACCAAAACCTGCATGGCATGCAAGACACCCGCATCGCGTTGGCTTGAAGACTGCCCGGACTGCCAACCCGCCAATTGGCGAATAGCACTCACCCTCACCGGGCGCCTCTCCCAGTGCTGCATCGCGTCTCGATCGGGAAAGAATCCTCGGTGGCAGATAGTTTGTGACCTCTTGAGATTACCGTGGTACTTCGCTCTCAGCCAAGTATCGCGCCAACAGCCAGCCACCCGCTCCACCCCCCGGTCCGGGGTCCAGGCCAAGGTCTTCGCTGCATCTTCTCCACGATGCCCGGCTCACTCAGATCCACATCCGTCGTTGTTGAGGTCCTCACTCCTTTCCCTCTCCTCCTCCTCCTCCACTGCCCGCTTCGCCCTGCATCAACCCCCCCTCCTCTCCACCTGCAGACCTCATTGGGGTGTTAATGGTGTGTCCTTCGTCGAGGGTTTTCTTTCATTTTACTACACTGCATCAAACCCATTGTTGGTCCTTCTGTCCTGCATCTGCATCGCAGCCCGCCTCGCCTTGAGCCGTGTCTCGTCCTTCGTCCCTACATACCTCGTGTCGTCCCTTGTCTCGATTATTTCCAGCCGCCCGTTTTTCGATTTATTGCTTTGTCGACAAGTTTCATCAGCTTTGTATGATTCCAAGTCCAGCCAGCGTATTTCCCTGTCTTCCCGACACTTCTCCACCGGCCACAACCGCCCAGGCGCAACACCAATGTCGCCCACTTAATCGTTAATCACTCTAATAATATCTCCCGGTGCCAGAGTCTGGGACTCGCTGCCAGTCAATCGGCAGCACCAGGCCTCGTCAGGTTCTCAGAATCGGCACACTCGTTGCTCACATGTCCTGAGCACCGCCCGCCCTTTCTCGAACCCGCCGTGCACACCGGACGGACCCCCCGAGGCCATTGGCGAACTTGTCACCACCCTCCACGCCAAGGCCGGTGTGGAAGTGGTGAGGCTTTAGGCGGAGGTCTTTCAACATGTTTCGGGTAGCAGCTTTGCTCCTGCAGCTGACGCTATGGGTTGCTACCGTTCACGCCTTTTTCCCCTTCATCCCGGACGGCCACTGCGATCCAACCCAGCACTGCGGCTCTTCCGGGCCCGGCTCAAAGAGGGGCGGTGATGGGTCAGGTGGAACATCTGAAGGGATCACTGTCGACGTTTACCACAGACCGACCGGTGTACGTATCCCCCGATGTCTCCCGCCATCCACGGCACATGTGCTGACAGCGTGATAGACCCATGATCGTTCAGCAAAAGTTGACCCGATAGCCGAAGCCGCAGCTCGGTTCACTCGTAAATTCGGAAAATGGCGATCATCTCCTGCGTCCGAGCTGGACAAGAGAAAGAATACATACATGGTATCCGAACCCGCCGTTCCCACTGCGCCTGACAGCGCGGGTATCTACCAGTACGGACCCGACTACTCGTACTTCATCAAAGTTCAAGTTGGCGCCGCCCAACAGCCGTTCTACATGCTGCTCGACACGGGCGCCGCAAATACGTGGCTGATGGGCTCGAACTGCAAGTCAGACGCTTGCAGAATCCACAGCACTTTTGACCCTAGCTCTTCAAAGTCGTGGCGGACAGAGACGAAGCCTTTTTCGCTCCAATATGGCACGGGAGACCTCACCGGCATCGTGGGGCAGGACACGTCCTCGTTCGCCGGCCTAACCCACGATCTCTCGTTCGGTCTGGCCAACTACACCCACGACGACTTCAAGCACTTTGCTTTCGACGGCATCCTCGGGCTCGCCATGAGCTCGTCCGTGACGGGGACCTTTTTGCAGACGCTCAAGGCGAAGAAGCTCTTGAGCTCCCTCGTAGTCGGCATGTCTCTGAACCGGGATTCGGATGGGCCCAACGATGGCCAGGTCACGTTTGGCGGCGTCGACCGAGCCAAGTACGAGGGCGAGATCGCATACACCGACGTCCAATCTCCACAGAAAGAGAACGGCGAATGGGCCATCACGATGGACGGTTTGAGCGTCAACGGCAAGTCGGCCGGCGTCGGCAAAAAGCTTGCTTACATTGACACGGGCACGTCGTTTATGTTTGCGCCGCCGGACGACCTGGCCGCCCTGTTCAAACTCATCCCCGGATCTCGCTCGTTCGAAAACAACGGCTACGTGGAATATGAGGTCCCGTGCGACACCACGACGCCCATCCACCTCAGCTTCTCCGGCGTCGAGTACGAAATGTCAGCTCAAGACTGGCTGGCGAAGAGGGACGGAACGAAGTGTGTCAGCACTATTTATGGCTTCGACCTCAACAACGGCACCTGGTTGGTGGGAGACACCTTCCTCAAGAACGTGTACAGCGTCTTCGACGCCGACAAGATGCGCATCGGCTTTGCACCGCAACCCGCGCCCCCGCCCAAGGCGAAAACATCATCGGCCGGCACAACTGCGACTACGCTCGCAGCCGCTGCTACAACAGCGGCAGACCAGGATTCTGGGCATCCCATGATGCCCGGACTCGGAAATCAGGAGTCGGCAACGCCGGGGAGTGCTCAGGCGACGACGACGACTGGCTCTGCGGCTGCACAGACGCAGGTCAACGTCGGAGGCCAGTTGGGGAGCGGCTCGTACGTCTCGGCGCTGTGTATTGTTGCCGCCATTGCCGCGCTCGTGTGATGCGGCGGTGGTCGCGGTGACGATGGTTTTGGATTATTGCCCGAGTTGGAGAGCAAGCTCAGGCGCTGTGTGGGATCTTATGGTCAGCCTCGGATGAGGCTGGCATGGCACTATATGTTGCAACTCGACCGTATTGGTCTTGAACCTAATTTCGTGTTTGCGTATGACCAGCCTGTGAGTGGTCGAGTTGACATGATACCCCCAGGAGGAAGAGAAGGAAAAGAGGAGGAATGGCAAACACAAACACTAAGCTCCGGGTTCAAAAATGGCTCTCGTTCAGAGGGACCTTGGATTTATCTGTACTATCTTATAATGAGATTCTGTGAAATATCACAGTGGGAACTTCTTTTCGCAGTTGCAAGGCCGTCCTCGGTGTGAAGAGATGTGTGTTCATCTGCAGCATGTCCGGATGCGTCGGATACCATCGGTACCTACTTGAATGTTTCAGCCGTTTTCCGACTCAGCTGCTGTCAGTTAGGCGTGCCAGGCCCACCACGCTGTGCAACCCCTGAACCGGTCCTGCATCACCTGACAGGGGTGTAATTGGCAGCCCGGGATTGACGTCTGAGCTTATTCCATTCTGGAACAACTCCGATCTCCAATTGACAGCGCAAACTTAGGTACATGTACAACAACGGTTCCGTGTGCGCCAAGAAACACCCTCTTTTTGTTTGAACACACTCTTTCCTGCCACAAGCAAGACCCCTCCGCGCGAGAAAACTGACGAACGTTTGCGATTTCGCAAGATGCCCTGAGTGCAGCCGAGAATGGCCAGGGCCACATCGCATGGCGCTGCATCAGCAGCGGCCAACCAACGCCGCCGTTCCCCGTCGGGCGACACCACCCGCAAGAACAACAGCAACACCGAAGAGGGCGTCGGCCTACTCACAGCCGACCCAGCTTCCGATGACGACGGCGACGATGACGGCAGCGGCATCATCATAGCCCACCCCGGCAGCACCTCCTCCTCCTCCACCACCTCCAACAGCCCCGACTCCTCCCTCTCCCACCACAACCCGCGCTCCGCCCCCCGAACCCCAAACCGCGTCCGCTTCGACCTACGCCCGACCTTTGTCGAAGACCACCACCACCACCACCACCATGACAATGGCCACGAAAATGACAACCCCTACCCCCGAGAAAGCTTCGACACGGAAGACTCCTCCTCCTCCGCCTCCCAGAGTCACCACCACCACCACCAAAACATCCCCCTCCTCACCGGCATCGAAGCCCCCTCCGTCACCCTCGCCACCGGCGACGACTACGACCACACCTCGGACGCCGAAGCCTGGCAATCCGCCGAGCGCGCCCGCCCCAAGTCCTCGCTGCCCTCGGCGTTTATGAACATGGCCAACAGCATCATCGGCGCCGGCATCATCGGGCAGCCGTACGCGTTCCGGCAGGCGGGCCTGCTGGCGGGCACGGTGCTGCTGGTGGTGCTGACGGTGGTGGTGGACTGGACGATCCGGCTGATTGTGGTGAATAGCAAGCTGAGCGGGGCTACTTCGTTCCAGGGCACGGTCGAGAAGTGTTTTGGGCGGACGGGGCTGGTGGCGATTTCCGTGGCGCAGTGGGCGTTTGCGTTTGGCGGGATGGTGGCGTTTGGCGTGATTGTGGGGGACTCGATCCCCAGTGTGCTGAGGGCGGTTTGGCCCGGGTTGAGGGAGATGCCCGTGGTGGGGTTGTTGGCGGATCGGAGGGTGGTGATTGTGGTGTTTACTATGGGGATTAGTTATCCGCTGGCGCTGTATCGCGATATTGCAAAGGTATGGTTTTTTTATCTCTCACCTTTCGGAAGTTGGCCTGACAGGTTATAAATAGCTGGCCAAGGCGAGCACGCTCGCGCTGGTGAGCATGGCGGTGATTGTGGTTACCGTTGTGGTGCAGGGCGCCATAGTCCCGGCGGAGGAGAGGGGATCGCTCAAGGACTGGCGGTTGTTGGTGATCAACGACGGGATATTTCAGGCGATTGGGGTGATATCGTTTGGTATGTTCCTTCCTGCCTGCACCTGTTCTAGCAGCAGTAAACTAATACAAGACACGCCAGCCTTCGTCTGCCATCACAACTCCCTCCTCATCTACGGCTCCCTCGAGAAGCCCACCATCGACCGCTTCTCCAGGGTCACGCACATCTCGACGGGCGTCTCCATGGTCGCGTGCCTGCTCATGGCGCTCTCGGGCTTCCTCACCTTTGGCGACAAGACGCAGGGCAACGTGCTCAACAACTTCCCCGCCGACAACACCATGGTCAACCTGGCGCGCCTCTGCTTCGGCCTCAACATGCTCACCACGCTGCCGCTCGAGGCCTTTGTGTGCCGCGAGGTCATGCTGAACTATTACTTTCCCGGCGAGCCGTTCAACATGAACCTGCATCTCATCTTTAGTACTAGCTTGGTGTTTAGTGCCATGGTGCTGAGCCTGTTGACCTGCGACTTGGGCACCGTGTTTGATCTGGTCGGGGGGACGAGCGCGGCGGCCATGGCCTACATCCTGCCGCCGCTGTGCTACATCAAGCTCACGACGAGGTCGTGGAAGACATATGTCGCCTGGGCGGTCGCCGCGTTTGGGTGTACGGTTATGGTGATGAGCATGTTGCAGGCGATTGGAAAGATGATTAAAGGTGAGTTGTTTTGTTTATGGTTGTGTTATGTCACGGCTAACTGTTTTGGGCGCTGTAGGAGAGGGAGATACTAGGCAGTGTTACTAATTACGAGCATGGATAGAAGAATACTAATACTCTGCATGTATATTCACCTTGGGAGGCATAAATAGAACGGAAAGGCAGCAAGCGCGGAGTTTGATACTGGCTTGGCTTGGTTCAGCTCGTTAGACTCATCTATACACTGGAATTGGAGCATGTATCCTAATTGTCCAAGTCACATGGCACAGATATCCCTTGGTCACATAAACCATCGGTGTTCCCGGGGTAGCTCTGGGCGAATGAATCCGCCCGCTTCATGGCAACCCACGGGACAGGCTCCGTCGAACAACTTGGCGTGGGGCAACCAACCAAGCAACTCACAACTCTCAAACTCCCCACCCCCGCACGCTGCGCACCTAACCCACCCGCGCTCGCTCGCCTGATCCCCGCAGGGTGAGTTAGTTGTACTCTACATATCGGAGGTAATCCGTATCCGCTTAACCATCTGCCGTGACACCACAGATGGCTATGCTGCCTTGTGTGTGCGGGGGGTTGGTTCCTCGGTGTGCAAGTCGTGCTCTCCCCGACCCTACTAGATTGTCCCATGGGGAGGGAAGGACCAGTTTTGATTCGCAAATGGATGCGAACCGCATGACCTGCTAGTGAATGTGGTGTGTGTGGGCGGGCGAGTTGCCTGTGCTGTGCTGTGCTGCTGCTGCCTTTGCCCGCCCGGTGTGGGGGGCGGGGCGTGGTCTGCCTGGAGGAGTGGTGGTGGTGGTGGGTTGGTTGCCCGACCAAATCTACCTACCTACCTACCTAGTTTATTAACAGAACGGGGCGTGGGACCGCGGAAGACGATAGGTGGGAGGAGGGGGGGGAGATGGGGGAAGGCAGGAGGGAGGGAGGAGAAGGAAGTTATAAAAGACCCCCGCCCGCCTACCGCTCCCCACTCGCTTCCAAAGTTTATCTTGACTCTTGGCCCCCCGCCTCCTTACACAAAAGACTCGAATCAAGACGACCGACCACACAAGTTTGCCAATATCCACCACCAACAAACAACAACAACAACCAACATGCACGGATCCAGCTGCCCCAAGTGTGGTGCCGCCTCTGATGGCACTGCCAAGTCGTGCGGTTCCTGCGGCTCCGTAAGTGCCTCCCCCTTCAGCTCTCTTCCCTAACTACCTCGGCCATCTTTGATAACCTCTCGTCCTGTCCCACACCAAATGGCTAACCCCCCCGAACCGCAGAGCTGCCCCAACTAGATCCATGCAACCGCTCACCACCCTCACCTGACGCCCAGTTTCCCGTCATCGTCGGAAGGAATTATTCATGGATTGATTCACCGAGGTCAAGGTTGGGGAAAGAGAGGGGAGGGGATTGCTGGGACCAGTACAGGGGTTGTCAGTTTGGACTCTTGGAGGGCATAATTGATGAGTGATGATTACGACCTACGGTCCACATTTACCGGCCCATCAGAGTAGAAGTGAAGTGACGTGCTGCAAAGCGTGGGGATCCAAATAGACCCGCGCCCCGGGTGTAAGATATGCAGCATGTATCTCCCCCCTCTCGCTCCAACGAACCAAAAACTCGAACAATAAGGGGTGCACACGGCACAGGGCCTGGGTCCAAAAAAAGAAGGGGGTGAATAAATAGCTAGCTAGTAAATAGAGCATGGGAAACCGCGAAACCGTTGAGTAATCTGAGACAGAGAAAAAACAAGATAGAAAGGGAAGAGGACGTGTTGGATTATAGCATGCCGCCCAGAAGTTTGTTTAACCGGCCATCTCCAACTCAGCTGAGACTAGGGTTGCAGGGGCAGCATCCCAAGATGGCCCGTGATGCCCATGATGGCATCCCCCTTTCCCCCAGCTCCAGCTTGCCAGAATCGAGTCTCCCGTCCCTAGTCCTCCGCAGAGCGTCCGCTTACACAACCGTCCGGGAGCACGCGCTTCTTCCCCTACCCGGCGTCTATAATAGCTGACTGGGGGGGAAGCGCGAGAGCGTCTATATCTCTCTTTCCAGAGGCAAGGAACCCATCGTGTGATGGCCTGATTGTTGCGAGCACGGCCGAGGTCGGGCAACATTGGTTGGCAGTCATGGAGGCGGGGTGTTCAGAATCAGTCCGCGCTTAAGCGATGACGCACTTGCTCTTCTTTTTCCCGGTCTTCTTGAGCAGGGCGGCCCGTGTCGCAAACTCAAACACCTCGCGGACGCCCTCGTTGGTCTTGGCCGAGCACTCAAGGTACTTGGTGGCCTTGATGTTGTTGGCAACCGATTGACCCTATGGCGTGTTAGCACGTGACGCTTGCATAAAGCACGACCCAAGTTGCAGTGTGCCGGGCTCCATGTTGCTTACCTGCTCAGTGGTCACGGGCTGCTGGCTGGTCTTGCGGAGCTCCTCAATGGTCTTCTGGTCAAAGCGCAGATCCTTCTTGCAGCCAACCAGGATCTTCGGGACATCGGGGCAGAAGTGGTGTACTTCAGAGCACCACTATCGAAGGGGCAGCGTTAGCAGATGCCATCATGCGTGACGCGGTGTGACGCGTTAGGTCAACGACGAAAATGGATTGATGCGAACCTTCTCGCCGACGTTGTCCAGGGAGTCGGGGGAGTCGACGGCGAAGCAAATCAGGATGACGTGGGAGTCGGGGTATGACAGCGGCCGCAGGCGATCGTAGTCCTCCTGACCAGCCGTATCCCATAGCGCCAGCTCGACGTGCTTTCCATCGACCTCGACATCGGCAACGTAGTTCTCGAAGACGGTCGGGACGTAGACCTGCATGCCAGGTTAGCTTGCTGAACGGCAGGATTTGTCGTGTCGGATGCGGTGAAGGATCGCTGTGAAAGGGGGAGACGTCGTCACCGAGAGGGGGAAACCGAATGTCGACACCGTCTGCGGCAATGCAAGGCCGGAAAGGCAACACGGGCCGTTCATTCGGAACGGGGAAAGGCAGTCGATGGAACCAAACTCACCTCTGGGAAGGTACCCTTGGAGAAAACACTGGTATCAAACCGAGTCAGTACGGTTGATGCGTGCATCACAAGGAAAAGCGAGCGACGTCGGCCAAAGCCGAGGTCGGTAGGCAGAGAGCAGAGACTCACATCAACAAGCAGGTCTTGCCGCAGGCACCGTCGCCGACGATGACCAACTTTCTGCGGAGCTCGGCAGCCATAGTTGTTGGGGGGGAGAGAGTGTCGGGTGGATTTGATGATGCTGCAGCAGGATGAGCTGCAAGCTGGGCGCGGGTTTTGGAAGAGGCCGGAGGCGAAAACAACGGCAGTCGCAGAGAATGAGGGAAGGCGGCAGGCGATGCCTCTGGGAGAACCGGGTTGCCGGGTGTTTGATGCAACAAATGCAACTTGAACTGCGAAGAGAGATGGAAGGGTGAAAAGTGGAAAGAGCAGAAGTCAAGCCGCTGCAATTGATGACAGAAGAGGGCGACCGTGCTCAGTGCGCTGGGGGGAAAGGCCGAAGAAGAAGGGGAGAGTGGGTGCGGCCGGGAAGCAAATGGGGCGCTCTGAGTGGACAGGGCACTTCGGGGGGGCTTGCTCAAATGCTGTTCGCTTAGTCTGGGCTGATAGGTAGGAGGAACCTGGGAGGCAGCGTCACCTAACTAATAAAGTAACTAATGCCAGGTGTCGGCCGCTCGTTTTCGACGACGCTTTTCTTGATGGACGAAAAAGTGAAGCAAACCGACGCAGCGGGAATGGAACGAGCCAAGTGTGCGGTTTTTCTTCTCAGGCTCTGCAAGCTGCTGCGGAAACGCCTCCTGCTCCTGCTGTTCGCTCCTCTCGGGAGACACGAGCTGCGGAACGGGCATTCGTCATCAACAAATGGCAGCGGTCTGCTGAATGGGGGACGGGCCAAGCAGTCAATCTCTCGCTTGGTGCTTGTCGATCGGGGCCGAAGGGCTGGCGGTCCAGGCTGGGCTGGCTCGGCTGGCAGGCTGGCAAACTCCGCAATCGATACGATAACTTAGCCCCTGAGAGCGGTGCGGAGTGTCGGTTCACAGTCAGGAATGGGGTCGGCCTTGATCACCGTCTGTCATCCGTAATCTGTGGTGTAGCAGGCCGGCTTTTATGGCACTTGAGAAAGGCTGCCTTTCACGTCCCAAGTCCTGCAAGCAGGCGGCAGCGCCAGATACTTCGCTGTGTGACTCCTGCCGGACAGTCGCAGCCAATGACTTCAGTACCCCAGGCTCAATGCATTTAAGCAAGGCGTGCAATCTGGAACCCGCACTTCAGGACCTCAATTACCTCGCCTCGCCGCAGCTGCTTCAGCCGTAAGAGATCATCTAAGTTCGAGACTGTCGCGCTTGTGGACATGGGTGGAATTGGAGACCTCCCGTCCTTGAGCTGCACTCACTCTTCAGAAGCCGGGGCGAGCTGTGGCGCGTGCCCCCCGCGTCCTGGGCCATGAGTGGGTCGCAAAGTCCTAGGCCATAGGACTTAGATATTAACTGGGGGGATGCACGGCACCAGAGCCGCAACTGCGCAATGAACAAAGAAGAGCCGTTCGCCAGTCGTTGCAAGCCTCGAAACTGAGGGCACGGGATCACAAGCATTGGATATCGGTTTGGGAGAAAAGGATGCGGGACCACGGGCGGTGGGCCATTGACTCGTGGGGACAAGGTAGCGTTGGTGGAGATGGGAAATGCTGCAAACGAAGCCCCTGCGCTTCTTGTTGTTGCCATTGCTCTTGGAGTCTTGTTGACGATGGCCGGTTGCTGCGTTGCCCTTCCAAACACCCGAGCAACAACCCGGCATCTAAACAGCGGTGCATGAATGAGGTGGGCCGTGTCGTGTCGTCCTGAACAAGAAGGCTGCAGCTAGGTAAGCGGAGCCGAGCGGCCTCAGGGTGCTTGGCCGCCGCCAGCTGTCACAGCATCTTGCCAGCCGCCCAAAATTTCCCTGGCCAGGGCCATGAACTGTGGGTCTCCGGTCCAGCAACTTTTCGAGATCGCGGTCCTTCAGCTGTTGGGAGACATCACCACTTGGTCCCGCCGCCGACAACCCCGACCCCGACTCCGACCGCCGCTCCCCTCCCGCATTCCTACTCCTAGGCTGCCCGATTGACCCAAGCGAGGCCCTGCTACACCACTCGCGGGCGCCATGGACAAGATCCTTCGCCGGGTGCGCATGGTCGAGCGCCAGGCCGCACGGCGAGCCAAGCACAACCGACAGGTCGTCTTTGCCATCAAAAAACACGATCGCCTCAATAAAATGACCCACACGAAGAGGCAAGCTGGAATAGACCTCGGAGCAGCCATCAAGGCCCGTCATGAGGATCTTGAACTCGGGCCCCTCGCCCCTCGCCGCGACGTCAGCCAGATCGACGAGTACGGCAACTACTGGGGTACCATCTCGGCTCAGCGAGCTCTGCTCCATGATGGTATTACCGATGTGCAGAGGGAAGCCCGCACCGCCTGGGCTGGGGGCACGAAGTACTTATGTCTCGCTCCGGGCGACCGCGTCGTCGTCACCGAGGGCCCCTTCAAGGGCAAGATTGCCACCATTGCTGAGATCAAAAGGGAGCCCATGGCTGTCCAACTCGACGGCAACGTCGCCATTGTAAGTCATGCTACTGCTCCAAGCCCACCTTCATACTCACCCACTCGGAACAGGTGAACGCCTCAGTCCCCGCATACATGCTCGACAAGGGCGAACCCCTCATCCAGCAGGTCAATTCGCTGGTGCCCATCTCGGCCGTCCGGCTAGTCCACCCGCTCGCCGACCCAGTAACCGGCGTGGCCCGCGACGTCATCATCCGCGAGCTCAAGCCCGTCGGAATCAAGCACGACCGGCCAACACGCAAATTCTTTTTCTCGCGCATCGTCCCGGGCTTGAACGTGCGCATCCCGTGGCCCAAGCAGAAGACCAAGGCACACGAGACCCACGACAATGATACTGTCCGCCTCGACGTCGAGGAGCGCACCTTTGTGCCCACCCTGCTGCGCCCGCCCATGCCCGAGAGCGTGCTCGACGAGCTGCGCGGCAAGTACTCCAAGTTCCGCACGCGCCACACCCCCGAGTACATAGCCGAGGTCGAGAGGCGCGAGGCCGAGAAGAAGGCCAACCAGAAGGGCGCCCGCGCCGAAAAGATGCTGCTGCCCGTGCAGGAGTACAACCGCAAGATGCGCGAGCAGCGCCGCGAGCGCGGCCAGCCCGAGCTGTCGGCGGAGATGCTCGAGAAGATTGGCGAGGTCATTGCCAAGAACAGGCTGGTCAGGTCGGCCGGCCAGGGCGCGACGGCTGCGGATGCCCAGGTGGACAAGGTCCAGAAGGCTGTGGAGGAGCTGTCACTCGGGGGCGACGCGCAGGGGACGACGGTGGGTGGGGATCAGCCCAGGGCATGATGATGATAAAACCATAAGGGGCGCCGCTTGGGGGGGCTCTGGGGGCTCTGTTAGGGGAGTCTCTTCCAAGGAAACCAGCGTGGGTGGATATCCGGAAAAGGGTGGATTGTAACATAAGCTGCCACGGCAGCAACCTGTGCTCCTATTCCGTGTAACGATAGTGTGGATATAGAGCATATACCATGGGATCTTTCTGCTGTCTGTTTACACCGTTTTACCGAGTCGTCAAGTCAAGCCCTGTGAAGAAACACCAACCCCTGAACAAGCGCAAGCATCAATCCCAAGCCCATACACAGTAGTCAGCGGTCGAGCCATTGACAAGGCCCCAGAGTGTGGTCCAGCCAATAGCTAAAATGGATGCCTTGCCAGGTCTGGAGATTGTAGTGATTCATTCGCCCGAACTGGCAGCAAGCACTGCCACGACGCAACGCACAACCCTGGCCTTTTTCATCGCTGTCTGTGTGTGGTGTGACAAACCAACCTGTAATTCGGTGAGTCTGCACCAGCACCCGCCGCGCCCACTTACCCGCATCCCCCCCCCCCCTACCTACCGAAGCAGGGCGGACGCAAGTCGAGGAATAAGGTAACCTTGCCGAGGTTTGAGGCGACATCAAACGAAACAACAGGAGCCAACAGTTGGCACTCGTCAGCTCATCTCATGTTTTGTTATGCCCAGCTCTCGTATGAGGAGGCGAAGAACGTAACCTCCGTAACTCCGATTTTTTTTTTGCCACGACAAGGCAGACTTTTGACTTACAAGTCCGCCTTGTGTCACCCTTTTTCTTTCGCCGGGAAAGCCGGAAAAGGGCGATCAAGACACACAACCCTTTTGATACCTACCCAGCGATGGATGGATTTTCTTTTCGTTCCATCCCACGTCTTTTTTTTCTCCGAGACTGAAACAGGGTCAAGATATGTCAAAAAAGCTTGTCTGGCCGTTTTCTCGGTAATGACTGTATTCTACATACATCAACCACTTGCTGCTGGTCGCTCAACCTTGGTTCCTCCCTAAAGACACAACTTGTTCCAAATATCACACACAATTTTACCATATACATTTCAACATGTCCTCCTTCCACGGAAAGAAACCAGGATATCCTTCACAAACTGACCAGCCACAGCCTCAACCGACTGATATCCTCAAACATCACTGCCACTGGCAGTTTGACCGTGGAAAAGACGGGCCACAGCCAAACCCAAACCAAACCCAAACACCGCCTGGGTGGGATCCAGCGTTCTGTCGTTTTGGTCTCATCACTGTCATCGAACAGTTTGCGCGTCCGGCCATCCAGCAGCCCCCCACGTTGAACCCCCAGAAGAAATCAAGAGACAAGAGAGAAAACAAACAAGCTAACATAAAAGCATGCATCCAACATCAGTCAAAAGCCGAACAATCCCTCGAAGCCAAAGAAACAAATACATCAAGTCGACAGTCAAAGCAGGCTTGCTGCACAAGGAACGAAGTTGCTCCTTCCACACCGCCCCCGTCGTCATCAGACGAGAAACCCCAAAACAGCGGCAATGGCAGTGCCCAAGCATAGGCGAAACCGGCGCCGGTTGCCTGCATCGAACGTTGTCGACATGACGCACTGTTCGTCCCAAGTTGGGTGGAAATGACAGAAAAGGGGGGCGGTGGGGTGGGAGACCACCTCGGACAAAATCCAACAACCGAAACGACAGTCGAACCAAAAAAAAAACCAAAACTGCAAAAAAAACAAAGGTCTGACACGAACGACTTGGAACCAGCCAGCCACTTCCTCCGGCGAGGGACCCGAACCCAAACGGACAGTTTTTGTCTCAGTCGGGCCGGGCCGGGGTCCGAGTTTGTTGGTGCTTGCTTGCGGCGGTCGGGGGTTGTTTGTTGGTGGGGCAACCCAATCCATGACCACAAGTGTGGAAAGAAAGGGGGGCGCGTCTTCCTCCACAGCGGCTGCCTCTCTCTTCCTTGTCAACACCGCCACTTTTTTTTCCCTTTCCGAATCTTCCCCTTTTCTTTTGCTCCAAACGGATATCATATGAACCAATTTGGCAACACGATGACGGTGTGACGCATACGTGCCAACATCTCCTCCAAATCAGGTGTGCGTTATTTTCGGACTTCTTCTTCTTCTTATTGTCGGCTCCGGCCGAGGGCCCGTCTCGGCTTGCGTCTGTGATCTTCGGCGCGCCCGTCTCTCGATGTGTAGGGGGACGGGTGGTCTAGTGGCCGAGGATGCGACGACGCGTGCGCGCGCGAGTGCAAGCCAGGCAGTCGGAACGCTTCCGGGGTCTCGTCATACTCCATCGCAACTCTGTACTTGGACTCGCTCATCAGTCCCTGCTGGTACATGTGCTCGACGATGCGCAAGTCGCGCCGCGTGTTGTTGCTTGTCAAGTGAGGGTTATCGAGAATATGGCCCCGGATGTGCTCCATGCGCGTCAGGAAGTTGGCGTATGCGTCATTGGTGTTTGCGGCGTCTAGAGGGACATGGTCGCAGAACCAGCACATGAGCTTCTGGGGGAAACTGTCCCCTAGATGGCCGATGTGGTGCTTGATCCAGCCGTCTTGGTCGCCGAGGTCGAACGTCTCGTGGCAGTTCTCGAGACAGTAGAACTCGCACCACAAGATCTGGCCGGGGCGACGTGGGGCAATGCCGGCGGTGCTGGCGGTATGGGGGCCATAATATTGCCCGACAAAGGTCATCTGACGGGGTCTATCCGACGGCGCCGTGCTCGGCAAGCTCTGGACATCATCCGAGCCGTCGAAAATGGAACGCGGCGCGGCGGATCTCGTGCTGGTGGATGCCCGCGACGTTCCAGTCGGGGCAGTCGTGTACTCGGATTGCGCGTCGGCGTACTGCAAATAGTCGTCATCACCTCCCCCCAGACAGCTGGCCATCACTTCCGACGCCCAGCGGGGATCAGGGAGATATTCGGGGTTCCTCGATTGATCATATCGGTACGATGAACTGTGGAAGGGCCGGATGAAGCTGTTGATCTCGACAGCATCGATCTCGGACCCCATGACGGTGGTGTGGTGGTGGGGTGCAGCTACCACAGTAGGCGCTGTGAGGAGGGGCGGGCGGGTTGTGGTGGGGAGGTTTCAAGGGTTGAGCTGTGCTGACCGGGGTTCGATCCTGCCGACACCCCAGCGGGATGGTTGTTGGATTGCAGGTTTGGCCAAACTTGTGGCCCGACAAGATCAATGATGAAGGAGATACCTCGCCGCTGGGAGGGCTAGGCAATACAGCACAGCCCGGGCAGCAAGGGAGAAAAGGTTTAGCGGAGGAGGGAGGGGTGGTTGAAGGGTTGAAGCACTCCAGCTGTGTCAGCAGTGCCAGTGTTGCTTTTTGGGGGGGCTCCTCTGCTGCAGAACGACCGGCGTGAACCTGGAGGTCACTCCGAATCCTCGGGCCAAGAAGTGGACAATTGGGTGTTTGAGACGTGGGCAACGCGAGGGACTCGGAGTTGATGTCGAGGTTGGCCACGGAAGCTGTGTTGGGGCGGGGCCTGGTCTTAAATGATAAATCAAGGCAAGTCGAGGTTTCTCCCCCCTCTCCTTCTCTTTCCCGCCATTTTGGTACTCACCTCACTGTCAGCGCGATTGCCCTTCGAAGTTCTTTGATGCCCCGCAGTCAGATCGGCCCGCATTCTCTGCCCACCTTGCCTCGACCCGTCCCGCCCGTCATTGGCACACACGAGTACTTCCTGCTGCTGCCCGATCCGAACATGTGGGCGCGAGGACGACCAACTGCATATGCGCGCCGTTACTCCCGAACCACCCACCGACCACCCACCGACCACCCACCCACCACCTCTGACAAAATCATGTCGACCTGCAACCTGCCCCCGCCCGCCCGTTCGATCGACCGACATTCACGCTTGTGACCTTCACGCTTGTCGCACTCAATCCTCTATCCGTTAGATTCCACCGGCGGGATCGAACCAACTCCCGTCCATCCATACGTCGTCGCCTCCCTCTAATCGATGTCTCCGGCCAGCGCTCGTCCGCACGCCGCTCCGACGGATCGCCAAAATGGCGCGACTTGGGGTACTTTGATGGAGGGGTTTGCCATGCAGCTTGGGCTGCCGTGACTGGTCGCCGTGCCCGCGGCGCCGCTGCGATCCGTCCGTCCCACGGCATGTCGAGTGCGGCCGGAAAGGGGCAAGTGCCCCTTGGGGCCAGTCATTGTGTCGACCTTCACCGCAAACCTACATTCGGGCTTCTCCGCAGATGCCGCTCAAGTCGAGTCGGACGCTCCGTTGATGCGCCATAGAGCCGGGCCTATCAACTGGCGACACGCCGTGTGAGGTGTTCGATCACTTTGGTCTCATGGCCCGTCAACCTATCCAGTTCCCGCGCTCGCGTCGAGCTCATGTGCTCTCTTCTGCGCAAGGAGCCAGTATCTCCAAGGCTATTCGCGAGAGTGTTGTAACACAACCCCGTGCGCTCGAGTGACATGGCCTTCAAAACTGTGGGCGGCTCAACTTGAGCCTCATCTTCGGCACACAGTCGACTTCCGACGGAACTCCGCGACGAGCGAGCCGTCGACGGATGGGCCTCACCGCCACCCTGCTCGATTCTTGGCTCTCAATTATACCGACGCATGCTTGGAGAGTCAGCGCTCTCCAACGGCCTTACCGCCAGGTTATCGCGGGCTGGAGCAACCACGTGTGGTACCTGTTGACGGCGCCAGCCTTCTCGGATCTCCTTGTGTTCTCTTTGGCGACGCGCCGCGAGTTCAGCGTTCTTTGGCGGGTAGCGATCACGTTCCACAGAGACTCGAGCAGGCTTAAGGAGAACACATTGATGAAGCGCTTGGCTATTTGATGTGCTCTTTTCTCTCCCAAAGTCTTGTCCATGAGCTCACCTTGAAACCACCATCGCAACCCGGTACGCGCCGTGACACATAGGTGACGTTGTAGATAAGACCCGAAAGATAAGGGGCTGCATCCTCGAACCAAGCAGATCTCGGGGGTCCACAAGCACGCGCGTCATCCGAGCTCCCAGCCCAGGAGCAAATCGCAACCACATGCCTAGCCTAAATAAGAAGGTTTTCTAAAGTGGGTGTGACCCATGCATCTCCAATGGTTGAAACTGTGCTTGACAGGCAAGCAAGTATGCCGTGGCTGATGGGGAATGGTTGCCCCCAGCCGGCGGGTCGTCCGTCCTCTGGTTCAAGAGACGCCCGAAAAGGAAACAGGAACTCTGCATCAGTCCTGACACCTTTCGGCGTCCTGAGGATATGTCGCGGATACTCGCAGCGAGCATGGCGTGATGTGCAATGCGTCTCGCTGGAAGAAGGGCCCGAGCGTTCACCCCGTAGCGGATGAAGGAAGGGGGGGGAAGAGAGGCTCTGCTTGCGCCAATGAGCTGCGCCGTCTTGCCGAGTTTACGTCTCGATATGACCGTCCGTCGTAACCTTTGCTCGTGCTTGGCCACGGGAGTCCGGCTTTCGAACGCATCCATCACACCGCAAGTTGCTTTGCTGGCTAGTACGACCCAACCGTGCGTGGAAAAGCATCTCTGGGGCCTTCTTCGCCTTGCGACGGCGGGGACGTCAAAGTGCAAGATAACGACGGCATGCCTCGTCTCTTGATGTCTTGGCCCCCCCAGATCCCTGCTGCCCGTGTCCACGGGTCTGGAACGCAGCCCCAAAATAGTAACCACCTCCAACCATCGGACTTTGCTACTCTGGGCTGCAGAGCACTTTGGCCTTGGAGATGACATTCCGGTACTGCAAGTGACCTCCGCTCTCGTCGCCCCGCTTGATGATGCCCGGAAAAGCGACGCAGCAGATCTCTCTGTCCGCCAGGCTATCCTCGTCTTCACCGCCGATGTCTTCCATCGTCTCCAGGTCGAACATGATTCGCTGGTGTGGGAGGATCTCGGGCATCTCGACTCGGAAGACGGCCTTTTGGACGGCGAGCAGGCGCGAGAGCTCGATGGCGCTGGTGACGAGCGCTTGGAGGCCCTGGTCCCGGCCTTCGGTTGGCTTTGTGTGTGTAAGTGCGTCGAGGAGGTTGTTGACCTTGGAGACGGCTCTGTCGACAACGATGGCGGTTTCGGCCTGGAGTTTCTCGCTGGCGTCTTTCTTGAGCATGGTCAGGGTGAGGGAGCGCCATTGGTTGACAGACTCGGGAGACGATGCTGCATGACGATGAGTATTTCGTCGTATCTCTCTCCATCTGGCACTGGGAGGGAGGAGCTCTTACAGGAGGATAGAAAAGCCTCGGTCTGCTTGATCTGGCCAGCCACATGGTCCGGAAGGCCAACAAAGTAGGCGTCAAACACGAGTTCCACAAGCACCCGCGACACGACCGACTGAAGCAAATGGATTCTGGAGGTCGAGGCTAGCTCTTCGTACATGGGCACCAGACGAGCTAATTCCGATATCGCGTCTTGATCGGCGCTGGATAAATCTGCTGCCGTCAGTCGCCGCCATCCAACAACAACCTGTCGTCCCGGCCAACAGCCCCTTGGAACCCCCAAAAAAGAAAGAGAAAACAAAAAAGTAGTAATAGTACTCACCAACCCTCGTCCGTCTAAAATTCACCAAGACCCAATTCTGCAACCCGTTCCCCAGCCTCGCCATCCCCTCCCCAAACACCTCATCACTCGTCTGCGCCTGTCCGTCCGCCCTCGTACTAACACTAACCCACTCCTTGAGCCCCCTGACTTGCGCCGTCAAGTCAGCAACTTCTCGATCTTTCCTTTCCAGCGCATCCCTCGCCCTCCCCAAAACCACCCTCAACTCTTCGATACCCTCCTCCTCCTGCTCCTCCCCATCCTCCTGCTCCCCATCCTCCCCCTCCCAGTCTTGGTGGTGCCCATTATACCCCACCCCAACCGTGGCCGTCGTGGTTGTCTGCTGCTGCTGCTGCTGCTGCTGCAAACAAACAACCTGCCGCTCGAGCGCCGCGCACTTGCCCTGCCAAAACGCGGCCGTGTCGCTCTCGGCGCTGCTGAGCTTGTCCAGCTCGCGGTGGAACTCGGACTCCATGAGGGCGAGCTCGCGCTCGAGCGAGGCGATGCGCACGTCCTTTTCGCGGAGCGCGGATTGGCAGGTCGCGATGAGAGCCGTTGTGGTAGCAGCTGCTGTCGCTGGGGGGCCTGTTGTTGAAGTCCCCAAGGGGGAGGGGGAGGGGGAACGTGTGGTGCCGGTGGTAGTACTGCCTGGGGTGAGGTGTGGGCTGTTGTTGCGCGGGTTGTCGGGGGCTGGGGCTGGGGAGGAGGCGCGGCTCAGGGCTGCTCGGGGTGGAGGGGCGATGAAGGTACTGCTGCTGGGGGCCGTGGTGCTGTTGTTTCCGCCGCTGCCGCCGCTGCCGCCGCTACGGGTGCTGCTCGGAGACGGGCGTGGGGCCCGAGGGGGAGAGCGCGGGCCGTTGACGCTGACGCTGGCGCCTTTGGCCCCGGTCCCTGGCGCCGGGCGGCGCTTCGCTGGCGAGGTCATATCCTTGCGAGGCATGAGCGGTATGGTAAGCGCGTGCTCGGTTTCGTTCGTTTTGTGGTGCTCGTGCGCTCCGGGTCGAGATGATGCGCGGGTGGTTGTCGTTCGCAGGCTGCATTATCGCACAGTTCCGGCCAGCGGTATGTATACGGGCAAACGAGTCTTTCAGGTCAGACGTTGCTGACCAATTTCGGAGGCAAAAGTGCTGTTGCGGTTGCCTGGTAAGTGCGAATCAAAGACGTCGGTCGTGAGACATGCCAGGCTGCTGAATCACCTCAGCCTTGTCCAATCCAGCGGCTAGGGTGTTTGACCCATGGATAGCACTAAGGCGGGATGCGGGGGTGGTCCGAGCTTGCTTTAGGGGCCGTTGCTGGGCGAAGTGGGTCGATAGCCCCTGAGCCGGCCCCTGACTTAAGTTGTTCAGGGTTGTGGAAACCATGCCAACAAGAACCTGGAATGAACTTTGAGTGATGCGTACGGAGTACCTAGGTAGGTTTTTAGGTAGTTATAACAACCTCGAATACCTTATCGCTTCAACATAGCATTCCAAAATGACCCAACCTAAAACTCCACCTCAGCCTCCACCTCGTACGCCTCGTCCTCCTCCCCGTCCACAACCACCTTCTTCGCGCCCATCCTACATAGCGCAACCTTTTGTACCAGCACATCCTCCATCCAGACCTGGTCCTCATACCGGTCCATAATCTCAGTGGCATCAAACACCAACCGCTCCGATTTCCTCCCCCCTCTTCCTCCCCTTTGCCCACCTCTGCCTCTGCCTCTGCCTCTGCCACTCCCGGCTTCTTTCTTAACATAAACCGTATTCACGATCGTAGCATGCAAAAGCAGCGGCCGGCCCTCATCCACCATCAGCTCTGCCTCCCTAAACGCATCCCTGACCTTCTCACAAAACGCCTGCAGCAGGCCAAACTGATCCACCGGCGGGGCATACAGCACCGCCGCTCTGTCGGCCGGCTGCATGCTCGCCAGTCCCCGCAGCGTAATCTTCAGCCCTTCCACCCTTCTTTTCTCTTCCTTCTCTTTCCCCACACCCTCCTTGGTAACCCCCCCTTTTCCATCCCTATCCCCATCACCATCACCATTCCCACCCCCATTGGTTTTCTGTACCACCCCCTTAGCTCGCTGCTGCTGCTGCCACTGCAGCAAAACCCCCCTCCAAACCGCCCCCAGCCCCAACCCAGCCAGCACCTCCTTCGCCCTCGCCAGCTTCTTCTCTTCTCCTCCCTCGTGTGATCCACGTGGAGGAAGACTCAGCACCCCGAGCGTGAGATGCAGCGTCCCGACCGGCCGGACCGCATCCTCGGGGAGGCTGCCAAAGCCAAGGCCTAGTGGGGGGAGGGGAGAGGCGGCAGGCCCACCACAGACGTCGCTGCGGAAGGCGGAGAGGGAGGCGGCTAGTTGCGGGCGGGAGGGGCCGGTGACGAGGGGGATGCAGAGGAAGTGGGTTGGGGAGGGTTTGGGGGGCATTGTCTTTCTTTTTTACTCTTTTTTGTTAAATCTTTCTTATTTGAGTTGGCTGCGGTGGGTGGGTGGCTTTGATGACGACCAGGTGGGTGAGTTTTGTTGTTATTGTTGTTGAGGAGTGGTGGAGTATGAAGTGAAGTGATGCGGTGGATGTGTGGTTACACTGTTAGGGTTTGTTCAAGTAGTGACTTTGGCTCTCAGCTCGGCGAGTGAGTCGACTGCCCGCTTTTGGTGATGTCGTTGCTGCGGCAAGAATTGTGGCCTCCTGAGGTGTGTCCTTGAGGAGGCATGTGGCCCGTGCTCCTACCGGCCTACGGGAGAGTTGTTGTTGGCAATGGCCAACTCTCCCATCCGCATCAAGTCACTTGGATTGATCAAAAGAGAATTCGAGCTCGTAGAAACGTCATCGAATGGTGGGTGAGGCCACAGCTAGAACTCAAGACTACCTTGCACCCAGACAGACCCAAATCCCCCACATGCCGACCCTAAGACGATGCACATCTATGATATGGCTACCCATACCCTGGCCGACTGGGCTGTCCTCCCCTCCCAATAGGCTACAAAGCTGTTTGCAATGCTGTGCTAATACCTCATGCCCATCACGCATACTCCGCATATCTCATGAGCAGCACCTTTTTTTGTGCCTGCTGGTATCTCGAATAGTTGAAAATGGCCCAAAGTTGGCCTTGCAATAAATACCCTCTGTCGTCCAGGAAGCAAACTGCTTGCAGCTTTGCCCGTCCGCCGAATATTGTGCATCCTGCCCGGTCCAACAAACAAATCCATGGCCACTCGTCGCCGCCACAAAGCAGGCATCGATCAGATGTTGAAGGGGGTTGGTTGCCGCAACCGTCGGAATCGATGCAAAACAGCGCGTGTGGGCGCGTGTGACCTCATCACGCGGCAGCTGGAGGGAAAAACTTCCGCATGGCCGTCTCCAGCTCCGCCGTGTCGGCCTTCACGGCCTGGAGGGCGTCGCCGATCCTCTTCAGGCACACCTGCTGGTCGGGCTCGGGCGTGCCGTCCACGTTCATCCTGTGGCCGTATTGCTGGATGATCTGGCAGCTGTCCCTTATCTTGTTGAACCCGAGAGTAGCGGAAGAACCCTTAAGAAAGTGACCCAGACCAGACAGTTCCTCCAGGTTGCTCGCGTTCCTGTTTGTCGATATGAAAGTGGCCGTTAGTCCGAGTGCTGTTCTCTTTCGCCTTTCCATTCGCTAACGCCCGGGCACTTTGGGCTCCGAGAGAGGCGAAGAGAAAGCAAGGAATACATGGACTTTGTTGATGTGCAAAAAGCATGATCGGGTTGGCGGGCTCAAACAGCGCGAAAATGAAACAAAGGCACGCCGGCCATGGTAGCACTTACAAGGCGGACTGCATCTTTTCGAAAGTCTCGATTGCTTGCTCGAAGAAGTTGAGAACTAGAGGCGCGCTAAAGTCGCGGTCGTCCTCGCTCTCGTCCATCTCGAGGATCTGCGAGAAGATCTCATCGTCGACGTGATCTCCGAATTTAGGCATGTCGTCGATGTCGTGGTCGTCCTGTGGGTTCACAGCCCCCGTCAGCAACCCAGTCCCGTCTTGAAGGTCGAAACCACAGACCCTATCGTCGATCCCGAGCATGGTCGCGAAGCGGTGCACGATGGCGACCCTTGAGTAGTGAGGGGCAGGAAAGTCTTGGCCGATAAAGGCAAGGAACCCAACCGGGGGCAAAGAGCGCCCGAGGTAGTGGAAAGACAGGGACGAAACCAGGCGCCCACAGCTGCAGCCGCGCTTGTCAAGCCCCCTGTACTTTTCTTTATTAAAATAAAAAAAAAGTACCTGGAACCCCTGTGCACGCGGAAGAAGGCGTGGCGTGCTAACTACTCGAAAAAAGTGTAGGCACGCACGGTAGCTGGTGGGTTGTCGGGGTGGTGTGGGAGATGTACACGAAGGCTCACCGGTAATCGATGGAGAAAGAAGACGGCACCGCGGGGTAGATGGGCAACTGCGAAATCGATATTTTGAGAATGGGCTTACAGGATACCGCGTCTATCGATATGAAAAGCACGGACACAGCAGACAGGAATTCCAAACGGAGGTGGGCTAGCGGCGTTCTCAACGTTCGGCGTCCGGGAAGGACCGTGGGCAGGGGGGGAGAGATGGAGGTTCTTTGGGAGTTCGAGGCTGATTCGCGTGTCAATCGAGGCCAGCGACCCGGAGCGGAGTGGAGCGGGGCCCAACCTGTCACCGAGATTATACCAAGAGATGCGGAAGAGTCGTGGCGTGTTGCAAGGGCGGGCACGAAAACAGAGGAGGCTTCAGGTTGGGATCGTCGATGTTTAGCAGTATGGTGACGATGGAGTGCGAAATTTTAAGGCGGGGTGAGGTGGAAGCGGAGGAGACACCAAAAGGATGATGGGGTGGAGGTCAATGGATGATTAGGATTGTCACTCGATACTCATGCACCCGCAAGGCAGATGCCACTTTTCCAAAAATGGCGGAGAAGCGAATGGAATCTAGAGCCAGCAACCATCTCAGTTAGTTAAATACCGACACTTTTTACTTCGCACCCTAATAAAGCCCAGGTCACCCCAAAACGTGCCTGCCTAGAGCTGTGTAGCTTTTGCGAACGCCTGGGGCACTCTTTGTCCTCTGCAGTCATCCGGCAAACCGGGATGATTCGTGTGAGCTGTCTGCAAATCCCAAAGTTCGTTTTCTTGTTCTTGTCGAGTCTTTGCTCGTGTGATAACGCGGTCAGGTGCCGATGTTTGGGGAGCCTGGCCCGGCTAGGGGATGTCACCTCCGTTTTGAAGTGTGACGTAATCGGCAAGGCGAGGGACCCCTAAGTATTTAAGTATGTACCACAACCTTTTCACAACCTGGAATTCACCATTCAGCCACTATTCAGGAATTTGTTGAGTTCTCAAAGGCAAGCAGTTTTTTACATTCAATATCAACTATCTCTCTAATCACACCATTTTTTTTTTAGTTGCGGCGCTATACAGGGCTCGCTCACACCATTATTATGGGAGACGACATTCTTATGTCAGGGTGATTATCGTTAAAACGGTGCATTCCAGCTGGCCCCGCACCCAGGAGCACAACAACCCCGCAGCCACACCTCAGTGGTGCTCCTTCTCGAATAATTCCAAAGGAAACATTGCCCGAGACGGAAGAGACCAAACTCCCTCTCATCGGTTAGCTGACCGCCTCGAGCCCCTCCCCCCGATCGGTTTCTGTAGTTGAAACAAGGGTCCAAAACGGGCCGCTCCTTGAGCGGTGATCGACAAAACTCGGGATGATTCCTTCGACCACCCCACACTCGGCTTCCTCTCCACATCTCGACCATGTCGTCTCCCTTTTTCTACCCGACTTTTCACTCCAGTCGTGAGATAAGAAAGGGCGTGATGGTCACAGACAGGCGAGTGGAATTAGGACTAGCGGAGTGCCGGTTCGTCCCCCCGAGTCCCGACATTCCTTCGAAGCCCCGCCGGTGACGTAAAATCATCTAGCCTCATGGCTCGGGGGGAACACTCATGAACGCCCAACCCGCGTTGCAGCGCGGCGCCCAGATACCACAGAACCAGCTCTGTGGTGGCCCCCAAGAGAAAAAGGAGGGGCAGCCTCGAGCCGTGCAAATGCAGGGACCGATTAGCCCCCGAAACCCCGGTATACTTCGATTGATTACAGATCATCGGTGTTTGGCGCTGTCCTACCTGCATTCAAGGCCGGGGGAATGCGGCGGCTGACTGCACCAGCCAGTGCCGGGCGACCCAGGGAGACTCGCCAGGAGGCCTGCTTATTCTAACGATTTTCCAACAGCCCCGGAGCTGCCAGTCTCGGCTGTTGGAAAACAGGCCGTTACGCCATCGACGGGCACGACATGCACCTATACGGGTGTCCTGCTGGTGGCAGCATGCAAACTCAACACGGGCGATTCCATCCGGCCCCCGTCGCCCCGCTCAAGCCAACCCCCTCGAGCCCCTCTCGAGCCCTCCGGTGCAAAGGAGCTGTCCACAGAAGTGGTAATAATAAGAAGAGGATAAAAGAAATAACTACGGATACAAGCAGCAGCGGTCGGGTCTCTCATTCAATTAGGCGGGGCGGGAGCATCGGTGAAAAGGGCCCACCCGCCAAGATGGCCCCACCGCGCCTGGACCCCTCCCGCGCAGGCACGTTCGTCTGCTTTTCCCGACGTCATTCCGCAAACGTGTCGTCATATCGAAGCACGACCGTCCAACCACTGCATTTCTCGACCAACCTCGTCGGGAACGCGGTCGGGAACCCGAACCCGAACCGTGACCTGGAGTTTTGAAGGTCCGCGCCCCGCGCCCGACCAAAATAATATTCAGACATTCTGTGCAAGACTCATTATTTATTACCCCTCATGAAGCGAGCGAGTCAGGGTTCTTGAGCAGTTCAGAACCCGATTGGACATGGAAGGAGGATCTGGTTTGGTGGGGGCACACTTCGGAGCAGCAGTTCCTTGGAAAAAAAGCCTGGTTCTTCCAGTGAGGGTTGCAGGCGCCGTCTGTGTGGTGGTCGCGCTCCAACTGACCGGATATCGGCACCGCCGTCGGCATGCACCAGACGCACAATCCGTCCCTTTGCGGACCTGTCGGGGGCGGGGGTTGCGGGTTGCGGGTTTCCGCACTTTTCTTCTCATCACAGGATGTTGGATGAAAATCAGGAACGGCCGGGGCCAGAAACGGAGAGGTTGTGCCGTTAACCACAAAAACCCGCGAGTGGCTCCGTCGGACTTCCAGAAGGAGGCGGGTGGTCCCTTTGGAGTCTTGGACCCCTGAGAAGATTGCTTTACCGCCGGGCTGGCACCTGGCTCGCTGGGGCTGGGCAACGCACAATTGTCGGAGCCGGACAATCCTCCCGAGACGAGGCCCACTCGCCCACAGATTGGAACAACACCACGCGGACAAATCCTTGCGACCTCGTTGTCCGAACGCTCGAACGATTTTGAGCATCCTTGGCTGCCAAGGTGCTCGTTCAATTTTGACTGATCCACGCATTCGGGGCCTCGAGCGCAGTTGTTGATGGAATCCATCAGTTGTTGATGGAATCCATCAGTCGTTCACGTTACTGACGAGAAACGCTTTCACGACGTGCTCAATCGTGACCATGTGTGTGAAGCGTGGGTCGGGAAATTCGATCAACGCGACTCGAGTCCCCGCGGGGCATGACATCCCGGCTTTGCTTCGGGGCTGAAGCCGCACGGAGATGTTGAACCTTCCGTTTACAGAATAGAATTCTACTGTACATCCTGAATAGTTAGTCTCATAAGGTCGATCTTTAGGCCCTTCCAGAACACCAGCTTCCTTGGACGCGACACGGCCGTGCCTCACATCGTCTCATCAACCCACATCAACCGCCGCGTCCTTGTCGGCCTCTTCCCAACAACCAACCGCCAACGACATCCTCAACGGTTACTGACCAACCGTCGTGAACTACTAACCGCGAACAGTTTTCAGCCAGCCTCTCACCACCTTCCAACGCATTCGCACTTCCACTTTCAACCAGCCGAGGACGCGAAAGGGCAAAAGATAATAATAAACACAACCATACCATACCCAAATGCCGCCGAGCTGCATGAGCCGACTTGCATAGTAACACCCTCAAAACCTGTTTTTGGGACTCGCAACCGCCAGTCGTTTGCTTCCTTTTCCTTCCCCACCGGTCCGGGGGGCCTAGGCCTATTGCGACGCAAACAATCTTCTTGTCGAGTGAGAAAACGACCTTTGCCTAATCTAATTGTGGGATGGGGAAGAGAGTCTAGATGTTTACTAGAAGAAAATAGCCCAACTGGTGAGAGGAGGTGAAGAGGTGGAGGGAGTGGACGGTGCGTTGTGACATGGGAAAAGAGGGCAGGATGATTGCTCGGGTCCGGTGCGGACGCTTGGTGCCGAGACAGGGGTACATACAGATGGTAATGAAGAAAGGACCCTTATTTGGGGAGTGAGAAGGTCGAACAGAAGGTGAGGGGGGGGGGTTGGTACTGTGTAAGTTCATATATTACGAAACAAGCGACTTTCCAGACTTCAGGGTAGAGGGTATCGCAGGTTTGACCCCGTCGATCGCTGTAAATTGATACAAAGCGCTGTGTGCGGGAGGATATAATTAGCCCGCAAAAGCCGGCATTTCCTAGCAATAAATATGCTGGTACCTAGTAATGAGGCGTAGAGGTGCTCATGTTCCGCCCTGGCCTTATGTTCCGCCCTGACAGGCCTCACCAGAGCGCCTTCGCAGCCACAGTCATAAGCCACGCGACATCGCTCCATCCACCGTCCTCTTCCTTGGGCGGCGGGATCCTATCCTCATCGACCATAAACCTGATGGTGCACTGCTGAAGCCTTTTCAGACTCGCCGACCGCCTCTCCTGAAATTGCCGCTCCTCTTCCATGAGGACTTCCATGTCTTCCTCCCCATCATCCTCCCCATCCTGGTTCTCATCAACAGCGTGCGTCCTCGAGTTCACGCGAAACATCTTGCCAAACCACGACGCCAAGAACCCTTCCTTAACAAGCCGCCGGATGTGCGCCTCGTCGCGGATCATGGCATCCTCCTCATCCTCCTCGTCCTCCTCTTCCTGTTGGTGGAGACCCTCGAGCGCCTCATCCAGATTCACAAAATCCGGCCCTGGAATCCCCTCGGCCGGGTCCGGTTTCTCCTCCACAACCGCATCACGCCCAAAATAATCCTCCTCCCCCTCCCCAACCCACCCATCTTCCATGCGCGCCAGCAACTCGGCCCGCCGTTCCGCAGGCGTCATCCGACCACCAACCCGACTATGGGACCGGCTCCCAAACCGACTCTGCACCGGCGACGCAGCAGCAGCAGAAGCATAGGCACCACCGCCATGGTAGTCACGACTCCCCCGCCGACTGGCGCGGGCGCTGCTGGCGCCGGCGCTGGCGCTACTACCAAAAACCCGCTCCCGCGCCAGGCTGTACCCGTCGGCGTCCTCGAGCGCGTAAAAGTCCTCGAGCGCGGCGGGCCGCCCGCCGCCGCCCAGGCTGGTCGAGCTCGCGCGCGAGACCAGCCAGCTCTGGCCCTTGGACTCGCGTGCCTCGGCCGAGATGAGCGCGCCCACGCGGAGCAGCCAGTCGGTGGTGGTGACGGGCTCGAGGTAGCTGCTTTGGTGGTTGTTGCGGCGCGCGGCCGCGGGGGAGGTGGTTGTTGTTGTTGTTGAGTGGCGGGGGTATTGGCTGCGGTTGTTGTTGTTGTTGTTGTTGTTGTTGTCGTCGAGGTGGCTGGCTGATTTGGTCTTGGGCAGGTCGCGGCGGGGGGTACGGGTACCCGGTGCTGGACGGGAGGTTGGACGTCGCGGCGGTGGGGAGTGGGAGAGGAGCCGCGGGGTTGCTGGGGCGGATCTGCCTTGGATGTAGGAGGTGTGTGGGAGAGGGGCCGAGATGGCGTTGATGGCGTCGTAGTCTTCGTAGCGGAGAGGGAGGCGGGTAGTCAGCGGTGCGAGGGAGAGGTGGTTAACGCTTCCTGCGGAGCGGTTCCTCCGCCGGGCGGCGTGATGAGTGTAATCTTGGTCCATGGTAGCGATGGTGGCCGCTGGTAGTGGGTAATTGAAACTGGAATGGTAGAGACAAAAGAGTGCTGAGCACCAGGGCCGCAATGGACGCAATTAAATAGTTTCAATGGCTGCTCGTGGTGCGAATTGGACGCCCGGGACTTGCAGCTTTTGGCACTCACGAGCTGCAAGCTAGTGTACGCTCACCCTTGCAGCAGCTCAGGTCTCACGCGTTCGGTCGTCAAAAAGCACTCTGATTGGCTGCATCGCCGATTGACTGCATCGTGCTGGGGCCACCGCCACTGACCCGAACGCTCTGGCCCACAATTTGTTTTGTAGCCGCAACTTCTTTTCACGCGGGTTCCCGGCGATCCAGTGGGCTGTTGCGTGTATTCAGTACTTTCAGCCACGGGCTTCACCGTGCACTTGAGCTTTCTAAATGGGGGGGCATTTGACATGGTCATTTTTAACCCACATGAAACAGGCACCGACTTCAAGAGCTTGAAGCAAATCTTCGGCATCAGAAGACAACTCTTGGTCAGTTTTGAAAATAGTTTATTCACGTGCTAACTTACCTACTCCGTAGTACGTATGTACATACCGTACATGTACACGGCCTCAGACAGCTCGCATAATAAAAAGGCCTTGCCCAGACCTGCCAGAGCACCACTGCAAAACCGAAGACTCACATATTTTTCTCCTCTTTTTGCCACTTTGCGTTGACATTTTCTGCAAGGGAGACAGACAACCCTCCCTTGGCCTCCCCACCAAGCGCCGACAATTCCCGAAACCAAGCTATTTTTGATAATGATTCCGCTGCCCGCATAGTTAGTGCCAGCTTTGACTCACAGAGAGTTAACTCGACAGCCTTTCAATCCGTCAAGATGCGGAACCTGCGCAACATCGGGCATGGCGTCTTTCGAGTCCCGGACTCATCCTCGGCCTCGGCTTCGGCTTCCTGCTGGGATGTCGCCCGGGATGAGGTGATTGTCGCATGCGGCCCGGCCGCCGGGGACGCCCGCATCGAGCTGCTCCGGGTTGCTAAACATATCCATCACCCGTCCCCGTCACAACTGTAAGATTTGTCCATGTTCTATTTTTATCTCCCTCTCCAGCGGGTATAGATCCTAAGTGCACACACCTACAATAGACAGTCTCAAAGCATCGCCTCGTGGGATGCTCCGAGCCCAAACGAGAATGGCGAGCCAGACGTCATCCGGGCCATGCACTACTTCAGCGATACGCTGACGACCTATGTTATCATGGCCGGCGGTGACATTGTCACCGTCACCGAAGACGAAGAGGGCCTTGCCGTTCCCGGTGAGGCCCACGTCGAGATCGTAGGCACACTCTCGCCGTCCATTGCTGCCGGCCGCTGGTCCCCGGACGAAGAGCTGCTGGTTATTGTGACCGGCGATGCTAAAGTGGTGTTCATGAGCCGGAGTCTCGACGTCATCACCGAGGTCGAACTCACTGCTGGGGACCTGAAACTATCCAAGCACGTCTCCGTTGGATGGGGCAAGAAGGAGACGCAGTTTCACGGGAGGGGCGCCAAGGCCAAGGCCCTCAGAGACCCGACCATCCCCGAGCGGGTGGACGAGGGCGCGTTGAGCCAGAATGACGACGGCCGCTGCAGCATTAGCTGGCGGGGAGATGGCGCCTACGTTGCCCTCAACTTTCTTCAGGAAGGCGTCCGTCGTGTCATCCGCGTCTACAACCGCGACGGTGAGTTGGACAGCGTCAGCGAGCCTGTCGATGGCCTCGAGGGTAGTGTAAGCTGGAGGCCCGAGGGAAATCTGCTCGCCGGTATCCAGCGCCTCCCTGACCGCGTGGACGTGGTGTTTTTTGAGAGAAATGGCCTGCGCCATGGACAGTTCACCCTTCGAGGCCCTGTTGATGCCCCCGACGTTCTTGGGGATGTGGCCCTGGAATGGAATGCTGACTCTACGGTCCTTGCTGCCATTTTGAAAGACCGGGTCCAGCTCTGGACCATGGGCAACTACCACTGGTATTTGAAGCAGGAAATGCTCTGCGGCCAGCCGGATGCGACCACCGCCCAAAGTAAGAGGCCAGCTTTTGCATGGCACGCCGAAAAACCGCTCCTCCTTGCGGCAGCAACTGCAGGTATGTTTTATCCTACCTATTTTTTATCCCTCGCGCCAGTCTGACGAAACTTATAGCCAAGGTCCTTGTGAATGAATATGCCCTTACTATCACCAGGGGCCCGACAAATGCTCCCCACGACCACGGCGCCGTAGCAGTCATTGACGGGCAAACTGTCAAGTTCACGCCTTTCCGGACCTGCAATCCCCCGCCTCCCATGGCAATGTGTGAACTCGAAGTCGAGTCTCCTGTCATCGATGTGGCATTTGCGCCCGACTGTTCCTCAATGGCTGTCCTGCACCGACTTGGTGTCAGTTTGTTTGCCCTCGAGGCCAAGGGACCTCGCCTCTCCAACCCTAGGCTTGCGACTCTTGCGGGGTTCGGGAAGACAGGTCCTCACGTCTATGAGGAGCCCTTACTTCAGATCGGCTTCTCTAGATCCGGCGAGGTTCAGGTTCTGCATATGGCCGATGACCTGGAGCTGTTGCGGTATGACTTTGGTTCTGACGAGAAGACAAAACAGTGGCTCAAGACGGATGCCAGCTCGGTTGCAGCCATAACATCATCCGGTTCCGCGACTATTGAAGGGGCGGTGGCCCAGCATGTGTCTGGTAGGCTCAGTAGCATCTCTGGCGGCGAGCACACCCCCCTGCCCGTTCAGTTTCCCGCTTTTCTGCCATGGACTAGCTGCCTTGTACACAACGATGAATTCCTCGCATTTGGCTTGTCGAGAAACGGACACTTGTATGCAAATTCCCGGCAGCTTGCGAAGAATTGCACATCGTTCGTCGTCACGGACCACCACCTCATCTTCACCACCAGCAATCATTTCGTCAAGTTTGTTCATTTAGCTTCTGAGCAAGGTAGGTACCTTCCTCCCATGTCCTGGAGGTAAACTTGGCCTGACTATCGCAGACCTCGATGTCCCCGCAGATGACCCCGAGAAGGACGAGCGGTGCCGGAGCATCGAGCGCGGCGGACGGCTTGTCACTGCCATTCCTACCAAGATGGGCCTGGTGCTACAAATGCCGCGGGGCAACCTCGAGACCATCTATCCGCGAGCCATGGTCCTTGCTGGTATTAGGAGGCTAGTAGAGCAGAAGGATTACGCCGCTGCTTTCGCAACATGCCGAACTCAGCGTGTGGACATGAACATCCTGTTTGACCACCGCCCTGAGCAGTTTCTAGAAAACGTCGGCCTGTTCCTCGAGCAGGTGAAAGACCCGGCGAATGTCGACCTGTTTTTATCGACGCTGAAGTATGTTGGGAGCTCCTTGCGAGGTATTTGGAGGTGTGTGCTAACCTTGTTCACAGGGAGGAGGACGTCACGCAGACAATGTACAGGGACACCAAGACCCCTACCGCGCAGCAGCCCTCCGACTCCAAGGCCGCCGCGAAGCCGGGGAAGACCAACATTATCTGCGACGCTGTCCTGCAGAAGCTTCGGACTCAAAAGAAGGTTAACCTCCAGAACATCATCACCGCCCATGTCTGCAAGAATCCGCCGGCGCTTGACGATGGTCTGCTCGTGGTTGCCGAGCTGATGCAGGAGGATGAGGCATTGGCAGAGCGCGCTGTCGAGCACATCTGCTTTCTCGCCGATGTCAACAAGCTGTTCGACCACGCCCTTGGCCTGTACAACCTCGACCTTACGCTTCTGGTAGCTCAGCAATCCCAGCGAGACCCTCGCGAGTACCTACCGTTTGTGCAAGAACTCCACAAAATGCCGGCGTTGAAGAGACAATTTACGATCGACGACAAGCTGGAGCACTGGGAGAAGGCACTGGACCACCTGAGGGCGCTCAACAACTTTGAAGACGTCAAGAACTACGTCGTCAAACACAAGCTCTACCAGTGCGCCCTCGGCATCTACCGCCACGAGGAGCACCACCACCGAGCCATCACGGACCTGTTCGCCGCCCACCTCAAATCCACCTCCCACTTCAAAGAAGCCGGGCTGGCGTACGAATCCCTCGGCAACTTTTCCGACGCCACCGACTGCTACCTCAAAGCCGGCGCCGCCTGCTGGCGCGAATGCCTCTACGTCGCCCAGCAACAACAGTCGCCTCCGCTCACGCCGGACAAGCTCTCGGAAATCGCCACGTCCCTCGCCGACGCCCTGCGCGAAGCCAAAGACCACGCGTCGGCCGCCACCATCCACCTCGACTACCTCTCCTCGGTCGAGTCGGCCATCCAGCACCTCTGCAAGGGCTACCTCTTCGCCGACGCCCTGCGCCTCGTGGCGCTCCACAACCGGCCCGACCTCCTCCCCACCGCCATCGACACGGGCCTCGCCGACGCCCTCTCCAGCTCCACCGAGTTCCTCGCCGACTGCAGAGACCAGCTCAAGGCGCAGGTGCCGCGCATCGCCGAGCTCCGCCTCAAAGCCCGCGAGGACCCGCTCGCCTTTTACGAGGGCGAGAACCCCTTTGGCACTCGCACCGACAACACCACCGATAACAACATCCCAGACGACATCTCCATCGCCGCCTCGTCCCGACTGAGCACCTCAGCCAGCCTATTCACCCGCTACACCGGCAAAGCCGGCGGAGGAGCAGGGAGCGTCGGCACGGTCGGCAGCAACGTGTCGCGCGCGACGAGCAAGAACCGGCGGCGCGAGGAGAAGAAGCGGGCGCGCGGCCGGAAAGGCACCGTCTACGAGGAGGAGTACCTCGTCAACTCGGTGCGGCGGCTCGTCGAGCGGGTCGAGGCGGCGCGGGCCGAGGTCGAGCGGCTTGTCTTTGGGCTTGCGCGGAGAGGGATGGCGGAGCGGGCGAGGGCCGTGGAGGAGTTGATGGGGACTGTTTTGGAGGGGTGTCGGGTTGCGGTTGCGGAGGTTTGGGTTTCGACGGGGACCATGACTGGGCAGCCGTTTGGGGAGGGAGATGGGGAGAGGGAGGGGGAGGAGGAGCCGACGAGGGATCACCCGGCGGCTGAAGGGTACAGGCCTGGTGGCGGGGACGGGGTCTTGTATGACAGTTTGGAGGCCATGAGGGCGCGGCAGACGCCGCCTGTTGTGGGGGGATTTGAGAGGTTGTCGTTGCTTGGGAAGGGGAAGTCGGCGTGATGAGGGGGGTGTGAGGGCGGGTGGGTGGTAAGGAGGTAAAAGCGTTGCTTAGCTGTGAGGAAATAAAAGGTGGTTCGATGGTTTGATGGGCACCCTGTCAACCCCTGCCTGGGCCAGTTAACCAAGTTTACGCGGAGAGGGAGACAATGGCACCATCCACCGCGTAACCACAACTTGATGTCTACCTACAACGCCTGGCTAGCTATCCATATTCAACAGGCGGAACGAATATACGATCTTTCTCCTATAAGGCCACTAACTATACCATCTCGCTCTTATAAGGCCGCCAACTATACCCAACTCATCACCCTTAACCATTGACAGATAGTTAAGCCCCCTCAATGAAAATCAGCATCCACCCTCCCATACCGAACCCCATCCACCTTCAACTCAAACCCCAACCCGGCACTATCGACAATCATCTCGAGGGTAAAATCCAGGTTATCAAACTCGACGCCGCGCGTGGTGGTCAGGCGGGTAAACAGGCTCCGCGGCACGGCGCTCAGGTCGGTGGTCAGGGTGCACACGTGCACCAGATCGCGCGTGTACGCCTTGGGCGGCTCGTCGGCCTCGCAGGCGATGAGGTCGTCGGTGACCATGAGCGACTGGCCCGGGCGGAAGTTGCGCGTGTAGTGGAAGGCGATGGGCTGGAGGGGGGATATGGCTTCGCCCTGTTTTTTTGCCGTTCGTGGTCATAGTCAATATTTAATTATGTGTGTGTTATGGGGGGGCGGTGGGGTAGAAAAGAAAGGGGGGAAGAAGAGGAAAGAAAAAAGGGGAACGACGCACCTTGTCAATATGCCACTGCATCCGATCCGAGACCATCCAGCGCTCCCACAGGGGCGACCAGTACCGCTCCGTGACCGAGTGCTTGGTCTCGTCGTAGACGGTGGCGTACGACGTGCCGTAGTGCATGCGGGATTTGCGGGATATCACCATGTTGCCCTCGAGGCCGCGGAGGACGGCGCCCCGCACGACGGCCGTCCACGCATAGACGGGCTGCATGACCTCGACAGAGGGTCTTTCTCGATGGTCGATGTTGGACTGGGTCGGCAGTTCGCTGTAGGGTGGCGGAGCGGCGCTGGTGAAGTGGTTCTTGAGCCGGCGGTAGAGATAGTCGCTTTGGCCGAAGCCGCCGACGAGGATGATGCCCGACACGATGCCGCCCTTGGCGCGGAGGGTGTCGACCTGCCCCTGGACGAGGTCGCAGACTTCCTTTACTACGGGGTCGAAGATGTCTTTGATCTCCTCTGCGGTCATGACGAGGAATCCCGAGTCGAGGCCGGCGTCTTCATCGTCTGGGAGGCCGGGGAATCTGGTTTGTGTCAGTGAGGAGGCTGGTGGTATGTACCAGGTCATCAGGGGTTTCGCTTACGGAACGTTCACCTCTTGGTGCTCATCCTCGTTGAAGTTGCGCTTCACAAACTCCTCGAAATACCGGAGTCCCATTTGCCATGTTTTGCCCTTCTTCGTCTTCATCTCGTCGAAGCGACTCTGGCCTATCCGATTCTTGACATGCTCTTCGAAGCGGTAGTTGAGGAAGGCGCTTCCGCAGAGGCCACCGGTCCCAACAGCGGATTCCTCGACGCGGATCGGGTTTAAAGAGACGACTTTGTAAGCAATCAGACTGTTGGCTCGTCGTCAGCACGGTATGCCCTTGATTTATTTAGCCCCTCATTCAGGGGTTCTCACTCGACAGTGCCGCCACCTCCATCGCAGACAATAAAGTTGTCCCCGACCTTCAGGTGATTTGGTTGTATCGCTTTGAGCGTATAGACGGCAGCAGCTTCGGGCTCGCTGATCATCTGAATCTGCGACTGAGCACCCATGCCCGCTCTCTCGGCGGCTTGAAGCGTCGTGTTTTTGGCGGCGTCGGACCACACGGCAGGACACGTCAGGACGAAGTCGACCTTTGTCGAGGCCATGAAGGACTCGCCGTACCGGCGTGTGAGGGTGTCCATGGTGTGCTTGTATATTTGGGTGAGGTAGTCGCTCACAGCGTCAACGACGGTCTTGTTGTAGCGCTTCAGCTGGGCGGCCGTCTCCAGGGGGCTGACATAGAAGGGCAGCTTTTGCGAGCGGTCTAGGAACAGCTTGATACACCGGAGGCGCGACTCCTCTGGCTTGAACTGGAATCCCCATTTCACCGTTGGAGTGGTGCCGGCGGCGGCGGCAGCAGGCACGGCGTAGGAGATCTCGGTTGGGACCTTGTCTGAGGTGATGCCATTCCCGCCCGGCCACGTCTTGATGATCTCGATGTCATCTGGCGTCCCAGTGTAGACAGCGGCGACTCTGGGTTTGGTGTGTTAGTAAGGCATGTCCCGGTATGAGAGATGCAAGTCATGTAATGTGAGTGGAGCTACTCACCCTGAGAAGGTAGTCCCAAAGTCCACACCGACAATCAGCCGGTCATTGATTGGGGGCTGCTCCTTGGCCGGCTCTCTCACTGGGCCATTGATAGCCTCGGCGGACGTCGCCTGGCTGTTTGTGAAGTAGTTTCTGCTGTCTCGGTTCCTCTGGCTTGGAGACGGGTGCATGGGCAGCGAGATACTCATGGTGACGGCGCTTGATCTGCTTCCCTGCGGGATACGACCGGTTCATGGCATGAAGGCAGAAACCAAGACAAAACCGGCCGAGGCACCAGCGGCGTCAGAGACGAGCGGGACGACTTGCCGCCGAATATTATCTAAAACAAACAACACGCGACAAGACTCGGGACTAAAACAAACCACCAGCAGTGAAACTCGAAAGAAACAGAATATATAAAAAGAAATGGATGGAAAAATAAGAAGATAAAGATGTCAACAAATGGGCCCAGATCCTAAACCCCAAGCCAACCCTCACGCACCGCGGCGGCGGTGATAATGCAAGGCCCTTGAACAACAAAATCTGGGGAGCCTGAGGATGGCGGGGCTTCCTTCGGTGAGCCGAGCTGAAGGTGAGGGGCACCAGCGGCGGGCCTTGCCTTGCACCAGCAACAAGCCTGTGGGCTGCGCAGGCACAGTGACGTACAGGCGCAAATGGTAGACAGGCAGGCAAACGGCAGCCAGCAATGCAGTCTAACGGTTTGGCGGGTTGGTCGTTGAGTCCTGGCGTATCGAATGCTGCTGCCTGTGCTGCCGAGTTGGGATGGTGGGTGCGCGCAGCGCCCAAGACATGGAAGATCGGGCGGCTGATGGCGGGGCCTGGAGCCTTAGGGGTCCAGGCCCGCCGTGCCTGGCCTGAAAAGTGGAGACCTGCGTTACCTCCAGCAGGCATGGCACGCATGGTCTTGGGTCACGTGGATTCTTGAGGTTCGAGGTGGAAGAGAGAGAGTTTGATCTGATCTTTTTTCACCAGATGAAGCCACGATAACGTTAGTGGCTTGATCCGAATTGTTCTGCATCAACAAACAATTACCACCTTACCTTTTTGCATCCTTCAACCTCAGTTGCCAGGCACAAGCTGCATGATGACGTGAACCACTCAAAAACTGCAAGAGCCGGTCCTTTTGAGATTCCAGGCAGACGTCTGAGGCAAGACCCAGAGAGGCAGCTATCAGCCAACATCCCAGGTCTGTCGTTGTTGTTGAAGACACGGCCCGCATCCGAAGTCCGCCCGTCGCCACCCGAAAAGTCTCATCCGATCAACAGGAACCAAAAGATAAAGGGGCACAGGGTGGTGGCTGATTCCGTACAAAAAACAAACCCAAAAAATAGACCCCAAAAAGCAATTCATCACCAACAGAAACAAACACCTTCCCCGCACAACAGCGCCGTGTGCAACATCCGGATCATCGCCCGTGCGCCCCCTCCCCTCGTAACACACACACAGCAACCTGTCAGCCCATGCACGCGCACCATGTCTCGGATACCCTCGATGCTGTGTATCCGCAGCACAGGGCCACGCGCCACACACATAACTAGCACAGACACAAAAGCAGCCCCCCCCCCCCCCGCCCCCATGCCATGCTCAGACCCCCCGCCTCTTCAATCACCCCGATCGGGAAAGACCCAGGCCCCAAAAGTGAGACCCGATCTTCAAAAGCACCAGCCATTTACGGATACGGACTGTAAAACGGAGGGCTTGACGAGGGTTGAGTCAACTTAGCTCGTGACTTGATCAAGTCTCGGGGGCAGCATCAGCACGGTTCATCAGCACGCACGTTCTCTTGTTTTTCTTGAAGATCAGCACAGGGTGGTGAGTCAAGACACGTCTAGACTACCGATCTATCCGGGGGGGGATTATCAAGATCACTGACTGGGAGTGAGAAGCCGCTTCAACCGCGACACATATATATCTGAGTGTCTAAAGCGGATGAATAAAGGCCAAGCCGAAACCGGTTCCATCTCTTTTCACGGCATGATAGAAATGTACAGATTACATTAAACGCTCACCGACCAAACGTTTATCCAGCGCGGCTGATAACGTTAGATCCCGTGTTAAGCATCTTGCAAAGACCTCGTCAAACAACAAAGTAGCCGCCACAAATCCAAAACGCCGGGATCACAGAACGCAAAGATGATGTGAGGTAATAATTTTGATTGGAGCAGCGATGATTTGATGATGGTAATCTCGCCGACTTCTCTCCAGGAGGCGAGGTTGAGAGCAGTATGTATGTATGTATGTAGGCGACGATGAAAGATAGTATGTAAGGTGACGGGTAGTATGTCGAGTGATAATAAATAAATGATAGGAGATAAAGTACCAAAACAGATCTCCTCCGCCTCCTCCTCCTCCTCCTCCTCCTCCCCATCCTCCAACCAACCCGACAAAAAGAGGAACCGGACGGTCTGGTATGTGTGGTGTTTGTAGACGACAAAAGGAAAAATATGAACACCGATCACGCTGCGAGAGCAGTCCTGTGGCGAGGTAGGTGACGACCAAGAAATGTCCCATCCAGCCCTTTCCGCCCAATCTATATATAAGGGGGGGTATTGTAGTAGTATCGCCATGGCAGAACGAATTCGGAAAAAAAGAAAAAAAAGAAACGACCAACAGGATCTCCACAAGATTTATTAGAATCCGTACTTTCAACAAAAGTGGGTGACAACATCCCCCCGGGGTATTCGCGAGATTCGAAGAGAAGAGGCTTGTGCAAGCGGGGAAAATTCGACCACGGCCGAAGAGCGTGGTGATGTAGAGATGGATTGAAAAAAGAAAAACCCGAACGTCTTGCTGTTTGTGACAGGAACCGCCGAGAAACCGAAGACCGATTGAGTGAGTGATTTGACAGAAATGAGAGATGCGACCCGATAGTGTATGATGATGCCACCCAAAACAAAAAAAAGGAAACCAGATCCCCCCAACACCGTCCCATGAGACCCAGCCAGGAGCAAAGACTTTTGTGTGAGTGAGAGAGACAGAGACAGAGAGAAATCGCAGGAAAAGAGACCACCGCCGCGCGCGCCAACTGTGTTGCTTAGAAGCGGTTCCCTGCGGCCCAGATGCTGGCCGAGGCCGAGGCGGCCCAGTCGGCTTCGTCGTACGGAGGCGTCGGCCATTTGTACTCGGCCGTTTTCTTGTGAAAGTTGAGCGGCTGCGGCGCGACCGCCTCCTTGCCATCGCCAAAGAGCATCACGTTGCCGCTCGCAGACGGCGACGGCGTCGGGTACGGGTTGGCCAGCCCCATGCTGCCGGCTACTTGTCGGAGGGGCTGGTTGTCATCCTTCTCGAGACGTTTCATGGCGCGGTGAGTCGAAGTCAGGACTTCGTCGAGAAGCTCGTCCTCCTCGTCGGGGGCGTCGTACTGGTTGACGCCGTGCACGGCGTGTGCCCTCCGTGTCCGGCTCGACACCGGGCCTGACCCACGAGTTGCCGTCATCAAATTATCCACGGACCTCGGCTGGTGGTGGGGCAGCGAGTGGTGGCGCTTCAGGTTTCCGTTGGGCGTCATCTGATGCGCTGGTGGCGCGGGAGGAACCTCGGAAACTTGAACCTTGTTGTCTAGAGACTCGTACGTGTCTTTGGGGATAGGCGCGGGAGGCGGGCCGTCCATAACCATGGACGACCTGTTGCTGCTCCACGGTCCACAGCCAGCCTGGGCCTCGAGGTCGTCGTAGCTTGGAGAGATTGGCGTCTGGTGCCTCCCGGAAAACCGCCTTGCCCGTTTCCGCAGATGGGAAAAGAAGCTCTCCTTGTAGGCGCCTGTCGGCGAAGCAAGGCCCGAATTCCCATTCAGCGCCCGCTCAGCCTGTTGCCTGTGGAGCTCGGCGTAGTTGTTGGTGCTCGATTGCACTGATAGTTGGCGGCCAATCTTCTTCGCCGCCTTCTCGTCGACCGGCGCACCCCTGTGGATACCGTTGGCGTAAGCGTCATTGTACGCTAGCGCTCTACCGTTTCCTTGGACCGTGACGGCGTCAGAGAGCGGGGAGATGGGGCGGATGGTGGGGAGAATCGGCATCGGCGCGACATTGGACGGCCCGTTGGTCCACGTTGTCCTTTTTTGAGCGGCCGGCCTTGGGTTCGGCGCGGGAGGTTCAGAGGGGAGAACGACGGGAGAAGGACGGGGCGCAGTGATTTCCTTGGGGGCGGGCTGTGGCACAACAACAGAAATGACCTCTGCGCTCTCCGAGCGCCCAATCAAGGATTTCCTGAACCACGACGGCTTCGACGCGTTTGGCGCGGATGTGATGGAATCCTTTCCCCGGCTAACGTCGGACTGCTTCCGCCCAAGGATCTTTGACGCCGACGACCGAGGCCGCAGGGGGTCAACAGCATCGGCAAAGTACTCGTGGGCAAGCGCCTGCGTCGATGTCGGGCGGTTCTTGGGGTCCCACATCAGACACCAGGTGACAAAGCGAGCGAGTGAAGTAGGCCATTGCGGGGCCGGCAGAAACGTGTCCATCGAGTGCGGCGCCATCTTGGGGAACGAGAAGCCGAGCTTTCCGGCGAGGCGCGTCCCTTCTCTCCATTCTCCACCGCCGACGGGAAGGCCGGACTTGTTGGTCCAGACGGCAGGGCTTCCCATAATCTCACAGACCCTCCACAGCTGGTCGACCTCGTTTCCGCCGGGGAACAGAGGCTTCAGCGTCGCCACCTCAACAGCCATGGCACCGATGGCCCAGATATCGACTGGTGCCGAGTACTCGCCGGCCCTCAAAAGCACTTCCGGAGCGCGATACCACCGCGTGGAGACATAAGTGGTGTAGGGTAGCTTCGAATGCGTCTCTCGCGCGAGGCCAAAGTCGGCAATCTTGACAGTGTAGGTGGGAGGCGTTGAAGGCGGGGTTACCATTGCGGAATAGCGTCTGAAGGAGTTGGTGTAGTCGGAATGGGCTGATGTAGACACAAGGATGTTCTCGGGCTTAATATCTCGGTGGAAGAAGCTGTGGGCGTGGATGTGTTCGAGGCCCTGCATGATCTGGAACAGGATGCTCTTGACGCTGCCATTGTCCAGGCACTTGTGGTCCCGCGCCTTCATTAGCTGGTAAAGGTTCCCCTCCATGTACTCCATGCAGATGTGAAGCTTCTTGGTGAAAGGATCGAGGAAGATGTCAAGCGCCGGAACAAGGTGCGGGTGAGCTGGTAATGTCCTGAGGAAGACGACTTCCCTCAATTCTGCGCACGCGGAGAACGAGTCAAAGGCCTTCTTCATCGTCTTGATGGCGATCTAGTGGTGCACGATTAGCAGACGAACATTCAATCCCCGGGACTACAACGAACGTACCACGGTGCCACGGCGGGCGACGCTGGCGCCAGCGCCTCGTACCCGGGCGAGCGCTACGCTGCCAAAGCTGCCATCGCCAATCTCCTTCAATACCTCAAACCTGTCCTCGAGCGCCATGCCATTGATGACCTGGGTGGACCCCCGGCGGGTCAAGTCGTGTGCTACTGTCATGTTGCCCCGAGATCGTGTGTGTATGTGAAGTTGTGGTTGAGTCCCCGGTCGCGGATCCAAAGCTGCGACGAGCAGAAGAACGTCCCTTTTGCGCGCTGCGACGGGACGGGGTTGCAGAAGCAACCTCTTACAAGAGAGCCACAGGCGGTTGCCGGGGCATTCAAAAGCGGCGCGATGTGGCGGCCAAGGCGGAAACTGTCTCGAGAGCAACCGGGTCGGGGTGGTGGTGGTGGTGGTGGTGAGAGTCGCACGAGTCGGAGGACCGTCGTCGGGATCGGCAGCGAGTCGCGATCAAAGCTTTTGCGAGCGTGTTTGAATAAGGAGCGAAAATAGTTGGATATTCGGGTTTAAAGGAGTGGACGAGTTGTTTCCTCGGAAAAAGAGCGACATGAAATGATTGCACAACGAAAAAAGGAGGTTGAGGTGGTGGCAGGGTTTTGGGGGAGAGGACCGAGGCCAGGATCTGTCGCGCGTTGCGGGTGGGTGGAACGACGACCAGGGCCCTTGGGAAAAGGAAAACGGAGCTTGTGGTGGGTGCAACAGCAGGCCCAGCTAGCGCGAACCGAAGCAACGGGTGCCAGGAAAGATGAAATTGGCTTCCAGGAGGACGGAACGCCAGACTCGGTGTTGCCTGTTCGATGCAAGCTATGCGAAACTGTACAATGTAAAGAGCGCGGGCGAGAGCGTCAGTGTCGGCGTCGTCGTCGGGGGTCGAGATTTCGGTCAGGAGGAGTCCCCACTGTGTCGGATGGTGCGGGTTTCGCGCTGTTTATTCGAGTCGCTAGACGGATGAACACAGGCAAAAAAGGGGCAGCAACGCGGATCGAAGGAACGGGCGGAACGAGGGGAATTCCAGAAAAGCAGCGAGCTCCCCTCATGGGTCGCGAGGCGGGAGATGGTGGACTGTTTTGGCATCAGTCGGGACACGCTGGGTGGAAGGGGAGGGCCCGCCGTTCTGTGTGGGAAATGGGGCCGCTCCAGCTTCGCATGAATCATGGGGCCGGGGTGGGCTTCGAGAAAAACGATAGGACACACCAATCTCGCTAGTGATTCGGGGAACTGTTGCTCTTTTCGAGCGCAATTTGGGCATGCCGGGGGGCGCTGAAGAGAAGGGCAAAAAGCAAAATTCGATGCTTCAAGATCAATCACGCTGGCTGTGCTTTTTGAGAAACAGAAAGCGAATCCGTGCTGAACGTGCTGAAGGGAGAGCGCGGATCTCTGCTGGGCCAGCGCCGGCACGCTGCCCGGGGCTTGTTGGAAGCAAACGTTTGCAACAAGGATCCATCGAGCGGGCTGCTTCGTCACAGTCCGGAACGTTTTGTTCCTCGAGCGTCCTCCGTACCGATCGGTCCGACGTGCAATTCTTCCGACGGTGTGGCCGTTGCAATCTTCCTTTTTTGCGGTTGCCCAGCTCCGCATCTCCATCGCTGAGGAAGACCGTAAATTGCGAAGTGCAATCCAGGTTGCGCTCTCCATCCGCAAGCGGGCGGGCGGGCTGGCTGGCTGCTACCGTTGGAGACTCGGCTGTTGCCAAGCAGAGAGCTTCACGCGCATCGCGGCATGTGTTAGTTGCAATTGGCCGCAAAAAACTCGCCAAACCCGCTATTTTCGAGGGGAAACTGGCAAGCAATGGGAGGTGCGCCAATGGCGTCCCTAGCGAGAATCACGGCGCAGCTCGCGAGCATGCAGGTTCGTCGAGAGAGCGGTGGGAAGGAATTGGGAGGTTTTGGTGGCATCGACTCGACCGTGTCGACTTCTTGTTGTTCGCGACACCAGCACAACTTTGCCGGGGTTCGCGAGCTTCGTTGAACAAAACCCCGCCAGACCCCACCCCACACAAACTGAAAACGGCAAGCCACCTTCACACCAGCGGTGATCTGTGCGCCTAAAACGGTTCAAACGATCCGACCAGGAAACGGTCCACGTGGAGATTCCAGACTGTCCCTGAGCCCGTTTGTAACAGGGGGGCTCGAGGAGTCGAGGGGGGTTATGGACATGGATGTGGGGTGGCGGGGGCAAGAAATGGGATTCATCAGACGAAACTCGCAAAGGGCCGCCGCCTGTTACTCCAGCAAAAGCAAAAGAGACAATGGGGCGGCAAACTCGTTACGAAGCTTTGCTGTTTCAGAAATCGAAGTCGAACTGTCAAAGAAACCCACATCACGTCCTGCGACACGGGCCAAACGGTGTTGCATGAGCAGCATGACGGAGCAGCAACGCGGTGGGGACTGATACGGCTGTGAGGCCCCGACGTCCCAATAATGCCTCGCGCCAATTTACCGATTCACGTCGCTCGCCCCACCTAAAAAGGGGCGTTAGGCGGTTTTCGATCCCAAAGAGTCACTCAACCCGCCACACCCATCAGGGACGACCGAATCCGATGAGCACCCAAAATATCCGTATGTTCGATGGATCCTGCAAATGAAGGCGAATGAGTTTCGGCACCGCGAGCCACGCGAAAGCGGGGCCACGAGAGTGCAATCTTCCATCGTTGTTCGTTGTCGTGGTGAAGACTTGGATGGGCAATCCGCGTCGAGGTGCACACGAGGCCTCTCTTGAGTCTCGAGCTACTTTTAGCCCTTCTCGGCGGGAGGGGATAGACAGGGCCGTTTGCCGCTTTTGGGTGCTCGATCCGCTCTTCTGGCTTCTGGTGTTGACACTGTCGAGGCGGCGTCAGCACAGGCCATCTTCAAGTGAACTCTGGGGGCGCCACCGTGGAGGGGCTGCTGTGGTTGGTAGAGTGGCAGGGTGGTAGGCAATTTGGCAAACCGAGGCTGAGGGGTTCTGGAAACCTTCGACGCTAACCGTCAAACGCTTTGAGTGGATCGAGGTTTGGTAGCAGCGTGGTACCGGCTACCCCGACGCTACCTTGACTTGGGCATCAACAATTGTCATGGTCCGACTTGGCAGCCGGCAGGACGGCGTGAACGAAGGCCGGCTTCCTCGGAATAGCCTGAACTCGACGTGACACTGGAACATTGCTGCTTCGATGGAAGTTCCATTGATAGCAACACAGCTGTGACGCCGAAACCGAGTGGGAGAGCTTCTGGAAAAAGCTACACACCACCATGAGTGGCACTTACTCAGCCTCACTGGCCTTACCTGCTTCCAGCCTCTGCTGATTCTATTCATTCTCGAGTCCGCCTTCGAGAACGTCAGCGCGGGGAACAGAACCACGACGTTCCCTCTTTCTTCCACAGCAACCGGCAAGGCGCGAGCCGCTCCTCCACCCCATCACGACCGTTCCAGGAGACTGGCTCGAGACTGGGAAATTGCATCCGCCACCCGAGCTAACTAGCTCCCTTGAGAGCACAACCCCGGGGCCCTGGTGGCAAGAACCGCCCCTGTCCGGCACCACCGCCGGAAGTTCCGCGCGGAGACCAAAACTAAACTAACGGCCCCATTCCGTGAGGTTGGGAAGGAAGTTGAAGGATCAACAAGTTCGCGCACCACGCGGGCCCCTGGTCTCAATTTCGTCAGGGAGGAGCTCAAGCGAGCTTGGGGGTGACCACATCGTTTCTTCCATGCTGCTTGTGTTGCGTTGCCCCGCCTTCTGGAAGAGCTTCACTGGAGCTCGGTTCCCATGCGGGGCAATATTCAGGACATGGGGCCTCAACATGCCCGCTGACACCGTGCTGACTGCCTTGGAGGGCAACCCCAAGCAGACAAAACAAGGCATATATCGTCAATATGGCTGGCTACTTAACTAGCCAATACTGCACACCTGAATGCCTGGAGGCTGTGCGGAGGGCAACCGCCGAGCACTCCCCTTATTCTGCTTGTCTCCGTAGATGTTGACGCATTGGGGTATCTCTCTGGAGAGATGAGTTGCGGTGACTGATGTTAGAAACCTGCAGCCACAAGGCACGATGATTACACTACAATGGGTGGCTTTGAATAGGTGAGCCCTGTAAATAAAACGAAGCGCCTTCTTGGCTCGCTAATATACATAGCATATCTGCCTCATCCACCTCATGCCGGTAATTTAGCGTCTGCCGCCGCTCGCCCGTCACCTCCTCAGCCCCAAACACCACCTTACAAACCACCTGCTTAGCCCTGACGCTCAGGTAGATAGAGCTGAGGCCGTCATGGGCGATCTTGTGACTTGGAGTGGGCGAGGAGATCAAGGGGGAATTTGACTTTGGCCCGGGTGGGTTTCCCGAGGTCGAGGGATGGCATGGGGTTGAATGTGATAGACATGTTGGCAAGGGGCTGTATCTACCGAAGGACACATTTAGTAGCTGGGAAAGAAGAAGGAAGTTTAAAGATGACTGTGATCTTGCCATGGAACCTGACAATTTTTATTCAATTTTCGTTGACAAATATACCGGGAACCGTAAGATCGAAACATGACGCACCTCTGTTATCGCGCCCTTCAGGACGAGTGTATCGCCTACACGCCTTGCAACCAACATTGCATATACACCCTTGAGTATACACGGGAAGCCAATAGACAATATGAGAGCAGGGACGGCCAGCTAACATGACAAACCTTCAATGGCGGCACATCAATTCTTCCGACACCGAGGTGTGTCAGGGCGGCGTAACGGAAATGGGGCTGGGCAATGACAGTTGAGAATTTGAGACGATTGTCTAGTCGGGAGACTTGCGCAAACTTGAAACAACGTATGATGATGAAGATATTCCCGAATTCTGATCAGCTTCAAGAATTTCACAAAACTCAGCGTCTATATTATCAACTTCTACATCGACTTCTCAATCATCGTCACCATGGTGTGTATTCTTGATTTTGGCCTCCGACTTGATCCCCCTACGGCGCTTCATGTCGTCGAGGATCTCTTCGTGATCCAGAAACTCAGTGTTCAGCTCCATACCCTTCTTCCGCTTCATTAGCTTCGGCATGACCCCGATCGCTATGTGGTTGCCTCGCATCATGACGGCCTTCCAATACTCGACGTCCGGGTCGTCCTTGTCATACATCCACCCAAGATCTTTCCAAGATCGTATCAGCTCTGCTTTGAGATTGCATTGCGAAAAGTCGTCGATGAAGGGCTTTTGTGAGTGACGATTTACTACCACATTGGTTGCTGCACAGGCCATGTTGAGAACGCCGCGCCATAGAGCTTGAGGACAGCCTGGAATTGGAACTTGCAACCCGACTCATCCAAACCGAACATGGTGATGTTCAAAACGGGCGACGATGTGATGCTGTAGACTGTACCGATTACTGCGCGCACGGTAGGCTCCTGGGAAAATGGCTAGTCGCTGCAGGCTTGAGGACTTGGAGTTGTAATTGATCCCTCTCCTGGCTGATATGGCACAGGAGCGGGAGTGGTTCTGCTAGTCCCAGGTGGCATGTCGAGAGAGGGGAGATGGGCCAGCGAGATGTAAACGCGATGGATTGGGGCGATGTTGACGCCGTTAAGGACGTTAGGGATGCCTTCAATTGTGGGGTGAGGTCGTGAGGAGTAACAACTACAACCTACCTCAAGAGTCGCCGGGGAGAAAGACCAATCAGGATTTAGAAGTCATGTATTGGTCCTTAGCATGCCGCAGAGCTGCCTTAAAAGCCCCTATTTTTGAGAGCAGCAAAACTGCATCTCCCGCTAGTCCGAGCAGGCCCACAACTGACAAGAGGTTTCCATTTTGGACGTATCAAGTACCTATGTAGCCCCTATTATGGCAAAGGAATATTTATCAGAAGTGTGAGCAACGTATGTTTACCACCAAACGTCCAAGCCTTTATCGGACTATGTAGGCAATTTTCATCCCAATGCACTCCACAGCATTTATACTATTGTAAAGTAAAGCAGAGCACAAGGGGGGGTTCTCTCTCTTTGTTTCTCAGGTTTATTGCGTGAAATATGTTATCTCACTTCCCGCCCCTTTTCCTCTATTTTTCCCCCCCTCTTCTACCTCGGCACGCTTGCCTTCTTAGAACATATGGAACCTCGGAAATCACCTCACTGTGATGTTTTTGATCGTGCAGATCTGGTGACCTCATGGCTCCGTGCCGAGGTGATCTGAACGGAAACTCGGAAAGTACGACCGCCCCGAGTCCTTGCGCACTACCTAGCATCACGCGCACTCTGAGAGGGGTGCTTTCCTCATCGGATACCAGGCCGGCCCCAAACTTCCAGTTCGACTTAGTTCGCCGGCCCCATCATTACTCTCCACACCATCCCGCTTCTCTTTTCCCAAATCCCCGCCTAGGACCATCTCGTACCAGAGTATTTTTTGATTCCAGGGCCGAACCGCAGTCGAAGGCGATCCGATCCCAGCGAGGCAACAAGGCCGTCTATTTCAGGCTTCCGCAGCTTTCTCCCTCTCCAGTCGACTCAACCTAACCCAAACATTCCCCAACTTCTCGATCCTCTGCGCCGCCACTCGCTTACCCTTTTGATTCGAGCCGCGGAGAGTGCCTTTTTCCTTCAACAAACACGAGCAGAACTTAACTTGGTTCGACTCGGAAATCTCGCAGTGTCTGGCTGATCACTTCTGGTAAGTCGCGTTCCCCATACCTGCCCATATTTGTTTCATTCATCGGCCTGCTAGCTTCGTCGAAAGCATTTCCTTTTGCTTCCTGCCCTGTTCCTCCCCACCCCGTTTCCCACCATCTGGCGTCTTCTTTCTCTGGGACACCCGATCTCTGGCTCTGAGGTAGAGGTCATCCTACTGCGGCCACCACTCCTTCCTGGATTCTCCCGCTCCACATGAAACACGCCCGAGGAACCAGAGATCCATGCCATTATTCGAACTCGCCGCTCTAATAAATTCGCTTGCAGGCCAGTCAACAGAATCTACATCGCTAGGCACCATGGGCGACCGACTGCGCTGCGAGAGCGGCGAGTGGAAGACTCGCGACCAGTTTTCACAGAACCAGCTCATCAAGTACGACAAACAAGCCCGCAGCGGAAGGGCGACTGCATCCAAAACGGGTATCCGCTGCATGGAGCATACGAGCAAGCCGGTCGTCGAGCTGCAGTGCGAGGGACCTTGCGATCGTATGAGGGAGTTGCGATTCTTCAGCAAGAGCACCAGACGCAACGGGAAGAATGTAAGTCTCCAGAAACCCAGGTTTCTTTGCCCATGATCCCATTTCTCACCTCACTATGTAGTGGTGTGTCGACTGCACCGACTGGCAGACCAAAATGGAACATGACCAATCGTTGCCGGCGCCGGGAGGTCAGTGGTCGGTGGATGAAGATTACAGAGGCACACTGCCTCATCCGACGTATCTGAGAGATGACCTTCTCCCTGAGAACATCGCCGGAAACATTGACGACGACGAGGTAGAGAATCTCCAGTTTTATCTTGGGAGAGATTGTTGCTAACCTTTTCCCCAGTCTTCCTTCGCCGCCGACGATGCTACTACTACTATTACTTCGGACCTCACTTCCTCGCCTTCGCTTTCGGGTGAACCGGTAGCGGGCCCCGCGACCCCCGCCGATGAGGAGCCGACCACGTCTGACAACGACCCGGACAAGTCACCCGTTCCCGTTCTCGACTACTTGCCGGAGAGAGCACCGCACTGGCTCCTCCCCGAATTTCGTGGAGGTCCGACTGGTGGCTTGGTGTCCTTGACCACATCCGCCAACGAAACTTCGGCTACGGGCGATGCCGAGGACGAGCCTGCACGCAGAGCCCAAGACCGGCAGGCTGTCTCTTTCAATGCCTGGGGCCCGGGTGGCGAGTATGCGCGCATGGTCAAGACCCCGACTGTCGCGTCCGGTAGCACTCGTACCGAAACGACAGGTCGCCAGCCTGCGAATCGAGAACGATCCGCTTGGCCCAAGGCGGTAAGCAACCCCTTTGAGAGTGTACATGTAGAAGAGTCAGTATTAACCCCTAAAACAGCCTACTCGCAAGCAGCCGCGCCAGCTTCCCGACTACCTCAAGCGCGACATCCAGTGAATGGCAGCCGCTAGTTGCAGCGCTTCGGCATGCAAATACGGGTTGGGGCCATTTTGGCAAACTTGATCTTTCGCATGCTTTTTTCTTTTCGGGTTTCGGGTTTTTCGGTTTCTCTTTCCTTCTTTCTCCCCCCTTCACCCTCAACGAGCTGCTTAGGGTTTGACATGCGATGGCTTTCACACCGCACACTCTCAGCATCCTCGTCTGGAGAGGACGGCAACCGGGGTTTGAAGGGACGGCGGGTTTTATACAGAGCGCGAAAGCAGGGCTCATCTCATCGCATCCAGTTAGTGCATCTCCCCCATGAATTTGGGGGAGTAATAGATAGTCCGCAATGATACAAAGCGTTCATATTACATTACCCCTTCGGCTATGCCGGTGCGGCGGTACTGAAAAAGGTGACCGATATTCCTTCTTTGGAAAGCAGCCGTTCCACAGGCTTATCAAGCTGTTGCCCGGGAGCACTGGACTGGACTGGGTAAGTATGTGAACTGCGCCAAGCTGAGGCGTCTGTCCCCCCTCCTTCCCTCCTTCACGCCTTGACTTGGGTGCATACTGCCTCATACCAAACTCGGCCTCGGTCTCGGGATAGAAGGGCGTAGCTTGGCGGGGGAGGGGGGGGGACGGGGAGGTGGGCGGGTCGAATCGGGGAGTGGGGGGGGGAGGGTTTGTTGCATGCGAGGAAGCAAGTCGGTGGTTACATGCTTTTTTTTGCCTTGCCTTCCATGTTCTTGCAATTGGTTGCCTTGCATTTTTGTGTGGCATCGGGTGTGAAGAAGTATCCGACTACCCGGGTGTTATGCGAGCTACCTAAGTTTCGAGACTCTTCTTCCCGCGTGTTGCTGACGAGCTGACGACACGGGGGTAAGTCGGCAAATGGTTTCATCATCATCACCAACAAACGGGCGTGTCTACTAGCGCGTGTGCGCCGTAAATGCGGGGCAAGCAAGCGGAAACTCGGTTGACGATTACGGTTAGGTTGTGGTTGGTGGTTGGTGGTTGTGTGCGGTAAACCGGGCGTTTCATGGCATTCGTTTCGTTGCCCGGCTGCAGTGTGTTTTTTTCTTTCGTTGTTTCCAGGTTGACGCCTCCTCGGCTCGGGAAAAAAAGGGGCACTCGCCCCCGCTTCCCGGGACACGAGATATCAGGCACAGCACACAGCACATGGGCGTTTTGGATGCCTGCTGGCCTGACTATGCCTGGTGGTCAAGGACTCAAAGGCAAATAGATTGGTTATGGGACGGGAGAGTGTGTTTGCTGGGTACTGCATCGTGCCGTGCATCGGGGGTTTTCTGTCCCGCCTTTGGACATCCGGTTGCGGGCCCCGTTGCGATTGGACTGGGTAGAACCAGGTGTTACGTCGGGGATGGTGGCATGGGCCTCCGGGTTGGGCTGGAACTGGGTCTTCGTACTGCGTCTTTTCCTTGGACTGGAGAGATCGGAGCTGGGTGGGAGTTTGGCGAGGCGGACAACGCCGATCTTGGAATGGTCCGCCCAGGTGATGACATTGCCCAGGACGCTGTCGGCCCTGTCGGATGTTGTATTGGATGATGTAAAGCTTAGTTGAGGACGAGTAGGGGGGTATAACTGGCTCATGTGTCGGCAGCTTGCATCTCTTCCCGCTCACTTCCCCTTTCCACTTCCAACGGACTGCCTATGTAGCTACCCTCTGCTGTTGGATTCATGTCTCTCGCTTTGGCACTCTAACCCAACGACCTCTGTTGGCATCTTTATTGTTGGCGTGTGAGAATGGCACAGGCACCAAACTGGGCCGGCTGGCAGGCGCCTCCCCCTCCCCCTCCGCCTCCATCTTCTTTTCCTCCTCCATCTTCTTTTCCTCCTCCTTCTTCTTTTCCTCCTCCTCCTTTTCCTCCTCCTCCCCCCGCGACCTTTCCAACCAACGGCGGCCACTTTCCTTTCCCACCATCTCCCCGCCCGACGGTTCATGATGAATGTGACGAAGACGACGATGACAATATGACGGACGGGAGCTATTCGGAGGACGGGTCGTATGATAGCTCTGACGGGGATACGGATGATGAGGTAGAGAAGACCACGCCTAATATCGGAAGGCCAAGAGAATTCCGAGTTGCACCGGCGAACGTACAAGCCCAGGGAAAGCTTGGAGTCCTTGGATCTCCCACCTCTCCTGAGTCGGCATCTCTTGATGTCCTCACCGAGATTAGGAAGATGATCAAAGAGGAGTGTATGTCTCGCCCCTGTCCATGGATCTGTTCTAGACACTGACGGCCTTCCCAGTGACACAGATCCAAGGCCCCACGAGTCCTGCGACCAACAATGGCAGGGTCCCGTCTCCGCAACACGCTAGAACGGCGATGCCAAATATGTCGGCGGCCAGGCCCCCACCACCGCCTTCTTCTACTCACATCCCGCGTGCATTATCCCCCCAGCATGCTCCGAACGCCCAGGGTTCATCTCCTAGAGCACAGCATGGTGTTCAATGGAGAGATGCGGTGCCGCCACCTCCGCCGGGTGTTGACCCAGGCTCACCAAAGGAGGCCAGCCCCGTCGATCAAAAATGGGGTGTCCTGTTTGACCAGAATGATCTGCCGACAAAGAGATGGGGTCAGGTTCTTAGGGGTATCGGCAGCTATCTGGTAAGCTTGCCATGGCAACCGGAAGGAAATTGAGTACTTACTGTTGTAGATGGACGAGTTCATGCCACAAAAGTCCCTTGTGGTTACGCCGGCAAAGATGGCGGCGTTTTACTCACACCACAAACTCGAGCTGGAGGCCTTTCCTTACACAGGTCTGTTTTCACCCCTTGTAAGAGGCGTACTTGTATGCTGACAACCAAGCAGAAATATTCCGTAGCCGCCAGGGAACGTCGCAGACCAGACTGGCAGAGCTCTACCAGCAGCTGGCGTGTGAACACTACCTGGTACCGACAGATCCCAAGGCCCGGCCCACTGTGCCGGGGTTGACTCTCTCCGGATGGACGAGGTGGATGACACTTGCCATGAGGGCCTACCCCAACGAGGAAGCGCAGCGGCTGGCCAAGATCGCCGCTGCCATACCCATCAACGCGGACAGTCTGCTCGACGGCAAGCCAGAGCGGCTACCAAAGCAAATCTCTCGCCGTCTCCTCCCGGAAAAGGCCGACCGTCAAGCCCGAGTTCTCTTCAACGATGCCCTCAAGACGCACATCGAAGCAACACAGGAACCAACCCCTGCACTCAGCGACAGCAACGAGAAACGGGCTCCGGCATCCCGCCCGCAGAGTCCTCGCTCGCGGTACCGACCCGCCGCAGACAGCAGCATCCCCTCCCCACCCGATTCTCAAACAGACGACGACGACGAAAAGCACCACCACCACCACCAAAACCGCCGACGATCCGACCGCGACCGCGACCGCGACCGCGATAGAGACCGAAACAGGGAACGCAGCCGATACGGCGACAACACGGGCCACATCCGCACCTACTACGAAAGCAGCAACGGCTCGGCGCGGCGCGATCCTCCTCCTTCTCGACCCCTGCCACCGCCGCCGCCTAATAGCTCCCGATCGTCGCGGCGGGCCAGCGCTTCCCTTGTTCTCCCAGTACAGCAGCACCAGCAGCAGCACCATCGACGACACCACTCAGTTTCTGGTGGTGGTGGGGGGTCTGAAAGGCGCCGCGACTCGTGGTCGTATCTGCCGCGCTCGGGGTCTGATTCGGCGGTTGCGGCGAGGGGGTCTCGCGAGAGGGAAAGAGATAGGGAGAGAGATAGAGATGCGAGGGGCCGGGATACTAGGGATCGAGATAGAGATAGGGATAGGGAAAGGGACAGGGACAGGGACAGGGGACGAGACAGAGAGAGAGAGAGGAGAGAGGGTGGGCACCGAGAGAGACGGCCGGTGTCGGCTGCTGGATTTTCTTCGGAGAGAAGAGTCGGAGGTGGTGCAGTGCGGAAGACGCCGGTGGTGGTGAGGGATGATAGGGAGGCGTCGTCCCGGAATCAGACTTGGGGGGAGTACATTGGTGGGAAGTGAGTGACCGCACCCAGATCCAAGTAGAAAATGTGTCGTTTCGGCCTTTTTGTCGTTGTTGTGGATGTCGTCGTCGTCGTCTTTTTGGTCGCACGAGTCTTTTTGGTTTTGCGATTGTTGGACCTTATTTTAGCAAGTGATGCGCCTTAAAGGGTAAGCCGTAGTATCATAGAATTCTAAGGTTACTTTCGTTTCTCTTCTCGGCTTCTTTTCCTCGACTTCTTTTGCCATTGCGTTTGAGGTTTGGTTGGGGTTGGCTCAACGGCCCGGCTTTCCTTGGCGGAGGGCAATGGGCCTCAAGCAGAACCCACATAACGTTAGATCTCACCCAATCAGCACAAGCAAACAATCATTGCGGGCCAGCTTTAGGTGGGTCCGTGAATGACGGACGTGAAAAAAGCCAACTTTAGTTGCCTCGAGCTTGCTTGACTCTTGAGAACAGGTCGATAATTCCCAGGTCCCCTCAGGGTGCGCCTGGGGCATGATCACTGTCCAGACACACTCAGACTGTGTTTTCAGTCGGTAAGACTGCCACTGCGCTGATCTGAGAGGCTGTCTTCCGATAAAGATCGGATAAGCAGGGGATCCACCCCCCCCACGCACACAAGCATCCGGCAGTCGCGCCGAATAAAAGCTTGAATCAACCCTGTTGAAGACTGCCTGTCGAAAACCCACCAGAACCAACCAAACCAACGACGTCATGCCGCAGCCGTGGTCATCTGCGCGCACATAGCGCCGATCGCATCCTCCAAGGGCTGAAAGGGGCAGAAGGGCTCGAGTCGGGGCAAATCATGCAGCGGATCCGGTAATCATGCACATACATAGTGAGATAGTCAAGAAGTGAAGTCGTCACTGGCTGGCTCGAGGCTGGGCGCCGGCTTACCCGAATGTCACCACCGTCCCCGCGAGCCTCGCTGCCGTCGCCATGCAAGGATCTCCTCTGCCCGAACACGGCTCCTATTCCCGGCCGGATATGACGTCGACGCACCTCAACATACTCGGCTTGGGCGGTTCGCTGCAGCCGGACCCGCAGATCACGGCGGAGGCTTGTGAACCCGCCCAACACCTGCCGTATTCTACTTGCAGAGTGCATGTAGCGAGGACCCTGCTGACAGAACAGATATAACCGTGGCTCGCCCTGCCTTGTCACTCCTCTTCTCGTAGCCCTGAGTCGACACTTTGATCCCTCCCTCCCTACGTCGATAGCACCAGTGCCTCGAACAAGGACAGACACCATGGCCTCGGAAAAGAAACACGACCGCTCGAGTTCGTCCGCCTCACGGGCCGATGTTGAACACCATGATCAGCCTCAGGGCAGCCGCCATGACGGCCACCACAGCTTGGCCTCGGACGGGACTGCCAAAGACCGCCTGCAAGTCTCTCAGAAACTCGCGAACCCCCTGGCCGGCCTGAGCACCGAGCGTCTTGCGACCATGGGAGAGGACTACGCCAAACTTGCCGGCTTGACCAGCGAAGAGGACATGCGAGCCTTCCGTCTCGGTGCTATGATTGCGGGAGACCACACCCAATACAACACCATCCCCGGGCTCACTGACCGCGAGGTGGAAGTCCTCGAACGAGAGACAACCCACAAATGGTCCAATCCGAGCATGCTCTACTGGGTTATTGCCAGTACGTGACCTGCCCCCACCAAGCGAGTCCCGTCGTGGAAGCAGCGGCTAACACGCACTTTAGTTTGCTCTCTCTGTGCTGCCGTCCAAGGCATGGACGAGACGGTGGTCAACGGCGCCCAAATCTTCTACAAGGAAGCCTTCGGCATCGGCAGTGACAGCCAGCGCGACACGTGGCTCCTCGGCCTCTGCAACGGCGCCCCATACCTCTGCTGCGCAGTCGTCGGTTGCTGGCTCACCGACCCCATGAACAGGGCCTTTGGCCGCCGCGGCACCATCTTCATCTCGTGCTTGATCTCGGCCCTCGCCTGCTTCTGGCAAGCTTTCACCAACACCTGGTACCACATGTTCATCGCCCGCTTCTTTCTCGGCTTTGGCATCGGTCCCAAGTCTGCCACTACGCCAACCTTTGCGGCTGAGTGCTCCCCCCCTAGACTCAGAGGTGCTCTCGTCATGGTATGCATAATCAATCCTACTAGTACTTACGCGTTACCCCTGACTAACAACAAGAACAGCAATGGCAAATGTGGACAGCCTTCGGCATCATGGTCGGCTACATGGTCGACCTCGCTTTCTACTTCGTCCCCGACCGCGGCATCGAGCTGGGCCTCAACTGGCGCCTGATGATGGGCTCCGCCATGCTGCCCGCCGTCGTCGTCTGCCTGTTCGCCTACAGGTGCCCCGAATCCCCGCGCTGGTACCTCAGCAAGGACCGCCACAGCGACGCCTTCGCGTCTGTCTGTAAGCTGCGCTTCGAGAAAGTCCAGGCCGCTCGCGACCTCTTCTACACGCACACCCTCCTCCAGGCCGAGCACCAGGCCATGTCCATCGGCACCATGGGCCGCATCAAGGAGATGTTTACCGTCCGCCGCAACCGCAACGCCATGGTGGCGAGCGAGATCGTCATGTTCATGCAGCAGTTCTGCGGCGTCAACGTCATCGCCTACTTCTCGTCGCAAATCTTCATCGAGGCCGGCTACAGCAACGTCTCGGCCCTCGCCGCCTCGCTCGGGTTCGGCGTCATCAACTTCTTGTTTGCGCTCCCGGCCTTCTACACCATCGACACCTTTGGCCGCCGCAACCTCCTCCTGACCACCTTCCCGCTCATGGCCCTCTTCATGTTCTTCACGGGCTTCTCCTTCTGGATCCCCGAGGACACGGCCGCCCACATCGGCTGCATCGCCCTGGGCATCTACCTCTTCGGCATGGTCTACTCGCCCGGCGAGGGGCCCGTCCCCTTCACCTACTCGGCCGAGGCCTACCCGCTGTACATCCGCCCCATCGGCATGTCGCTGGCCACGGCGACGACGTGGTTCTTCAACTTCATCCTGGCCGTCACCTGGCCGAGCATGCTGACGGCCTTTAAGCCGCAGGGCGGCTTCGCCTGGTACGGCGGCTGGAACGTCATTGGCTTCCTTCTTGTCTTGTTCTTCGTCCCCGAGACCAAGGAGAAGACGCTCGAGGAGCTGGACGGCGTGTTTGACGTCCCCCTGCGGAGGCAGGCCGCCTACGGCGCCAAGCAGACCGTGTATTTCTGGAGGCGGTACGTGTTTCGGCAGGACGTCGCCAAGCCGCCACTGCCGAATGAAGAGCTGGCCGCGGGGTATACCATGGAGAAGGACGCGTTGAAGGCGGCGACGGCGGGGGATCGGGATGGTACTGCGAGAGCTTAGGAGTTTCTCTCATTTTTCTTTCTGCCGTTGTCCTTTTTTGTCTTGTCTTGCCCGGATATCCCTCGTTCAAAAGGGGCAGGATACTGCGAGTGCCAAAACCATGATACCTGAGCAGGTGTTTTCTTCTCATTAGATTTTGGAGTTAAGTCCTTAGCACTGGCGATTTGATATTATTTAGCCTTGACTATCTCTATTTACATGTCATCATCTCTTGATGCTTTGAAGTCCTCAAGGCCCACCCACCCACCCCTAGAGGTTACTTCTGGTCACGTATCCCCCTCATCCCTTCGTCTAACGGCTATGTACACTTGACATTTTGTACCTCCGTTGCTTGCCATGCATGTCATGCCAGTCGTACTCGGGTATGCATCGAAGCGAGAGACATCACGCAATCGACAACCCGAAAAAGAAAAGAAAAAGACCCAGGAACAGCCTGAACTCCGAAACATGCCCCGCCCCGGAACATCTTTAGTAGTACCCCTTCTTCGGACTCCTCCCCCCCGCCAACCCCAACAACGAAACCGACATGGACAAGCCGCCCAGACTCGTCAAAGTCGACTCCTCCTCGCGCTGCTCCAGCGAATTGATGACGCACCCGGCGCGGTGCAGCCGCACCCGCCGGTCCTTGCGATCCTTTTTGCGCTCCAGCATCCGGTCCCGCACCCGCACCCAGTCGGCCTTCCAGTTCTCGATGCCCTGGAACAGGTCCGGGTCGGCGTCCGGGTGCACAAACTCGTAGCACAGCGTCTCGACGGCGCGGATCTTGATCCGCAGGTGCCGCAGCTCCGACTCGTTGGAGAGGATGTCGTCTTCGAGGTCGACGATTTCTTTTTCGAGGTCCAGGATCCGCGTGGCGGCTGCTTCGCCGCGGTCGATCAGGATGGCGTGGAGGTGCTGAATGAACGTTTGGTTTTTATTTAGTAAGCTGGATTCCAGACAGGCAAGAAAGGGGAGGGGAGGGGAGGGCTGCAAAACTTACGTCGGACTCTTCTCTTCGAGCTTGCAGCTTTTTGACCACCTCGGCGAGTTCGACGTTCAGCTTTTCCGATTCCAGTGCTATTCGCTCAGCCATCTCATCTTGGGCTTGGGCCGCTCTCTTAGCTGCGTCCAGCGCCTCGTTGGTGGCTGCTGCGAGCTCGGGGTTCGATCCGCTCGGGGAGATGGAGAGCTCCGAATATTTGAAGGTGGAAGTGAGCCATGGGAGGGGGCTGCTCAGGTCGCGGATGTCTTGGTCTCCCACTCGCAACAATGGCAGCGAGGGTGTGACGGAGGACCTCCCGCTGGCCAATTTGCTGTTTCCCTCGTACCCGGACTGAGCCTCCTCCTCCTCCTCTTCTTGCCTTTGCGCTTCCGCTTCCACCTCGGATTGTGCTTCCGTTTGCTCTTCCGCTCCAGCAAGCGACTCCACTTCCGCCGTGGCTTCGGCCTCGGCTGACTCCTCGGCCAGCACCAAAAGATCTTCCATTTCGTCGACCTTGGCGTTCAGGACGTCAATGACGTCCGCCTCCATGCCGCCACCGACCCTCACTGAAGAGAGCCTCTGCACCAGGTTGCACAGCCGCTCCATAAGCAAGACTCTGCCCGGTGGGAGGGTCTCTCCTTCCGGTTCCTCTTCCCTGTCCTGGCTCCATTCTTTTTGTGCTTGCTCATGTCCATCTCCATCCCCACCCTCCTTCTCATCCTCCTCCTCTTCTCTTACGCCGCCATTGCCAGCCCCACTTTGCGCTTCACTCTCATATTCCCGGGAACCTTCGTCTTGTTGGGTGCCCTCGTAGTCCTGAGAGTCCTCACTTCGGTGACGACGTTCATACCCCTGGGAGGCGTCATCGTGGCGAGCGCCCTCATCCTCGGAAGAAGCCTCATCATACTCCCGAGAAGAAGGCTCATACGCATGGGGACTCTCGTGCCCCTGAGAGCCTTGGGAGCCCTGAGAACCCTCATACCCCTGAAACCCTTCGTACTCCTGGGCCTCCTTGTACCCGTCCGAGCCCTCTCCCACCTGAGTATGGGAGCCCTCGAGCTCATCATCGGCGTCGTCCAAGCCATAATCAAGCTCCTCACCACCTCTGTCCTCTGCTGCTCCATCACCACCCCATCTTTGACTCCGACTTTGACTTTGACTCGGACTCAACCCCCGACCCCCCTCCTCCGCTCGACTCAAACTCAAACCCGGCCCCTGACCACGACTAGGAGTCTCCACCTCCTCCTCTTCCTCCTCCCCAGTCAAATTCGTCGTCACTGACCCCCCCATTCCCCCCAAGCTCTGCCCTGGCAAGGCCTGGCCCTGGCCCTGGCCCTGCCGCTTCCCAAACCCAAGCCCAAACCCAAACCTCTGCGCCCCCCCAAAAGACCCCCGCAACCCGGCAGAAGCCAGAGGCGACGCCGGCAGCCCCGCCCCAAGCCCAACGCCGATGCCCGTGCCTATGCCCATGTGCAAACGGCCTGGGCGGGCGGTGGGGGTGGTGGTGCTGTTGGTGGTGTTGTTTGTCGTCGGGGTGGTCACGCCCTCCTCCGCCGCCGCCCCCCCTGCCATCACACCGGCGCCGGCTGATGATGATGATGATGAGGTGGTGGTGGTTGTGCGGGCGAGTAAGCTGCCTGGTTTGCGGCGGGGGGAGGTCGGTGGTGGGGTGTGTAGGTGGGGGATGGGGATTGAGATTTGGGGAGGCTGTGTTGTTCGTTGTTGTTGGGTAGGATTTTTCTGGCGTTGGGGAGTTTGATTGTGGTTTTGCGTTGGTTTGAAGGGTTGGGATTGGTGGTCATCATGGTTGCGGGTTTGGTGGTCGTGTTGTTGTTGTTTTTGAGGGGAGGTTGGTTTAGGTGGTGAGAGTGGTGGTGAGTGATGATTTGGTTTTGGCTCTGGTTTTGGCTCTGGCTTTGGGACGGATTGTTGTAATGGAAACGAGAAATCTTCTGGGGCAAATGAGGAGAGAGAGGAGATGGTGGGGGAGCCCATAAATTCCCAGTCGTCGTCGCCCGAGCCCGGTGTAGCGTCGTCTGGATCGCGCATTTTGACTGATAGGTGAGGTGAGGGTAGGTGGGTTGCAGTGGGTTGAGGTGGGTTGAGGTGAGCGAGTTGGGCTGAGAGATCGGAACGAGATGCGGCTGATGAAAAGACGGTCAGGCCGTCGGGTGCATGCTGGCCGGCTTGACAATCTGCTGGTCAAACTGTCTTTCTGGAAATGTGGTGGAACGGTCTTCAACTCGCACGCTCGAATTACCGTTAGACGGCAATCAATCTGTACAGATTACATGTATTTGCTGTGGAGGGTTCGCAGCGTCGACGATTCTGCACGCCTCATCGGGCCCCACTTGCTGTGTTGTCCAGGTGAACAAACAGCGATTGTTGAACAATGCGCTGCTTCCAGGGGGCGGGGCCAATCAACTTCCCCCAGCGTCTCCACTGTTTTTGCCCCAGACCGGGTTAGTGGTCTCGTCCCCGTGCTGTCTTCTTTCTCTTTTCGACTTTTGGTCGTTTCAAGTCTTTCCAAGCCTCTCCGTCTCTTCTCCGCTTCTTAGCTTCTCAGACGTTGGATGTGAGGAGTCGAGGACGGCCGTTTGAGACAATGGGGAAGAAGCTCCACCGCTGACCAGCACCGAGAACCAATGGAAACGGACGAGGCCAAGCTGGATGAGGCATCGGTGTGTGGCCAATCAGACCAGACACCTGCCCGACGACGCCCGAGCAGCTTGCACATTTTTGCCCGAGCATTTCCGCCCATCCGGACGGCACAGCCGGGCTGGACCGAGCAGCTCGGAGGTTGAAAGAGCTGGCCTTTCCTCCGCACTGTATACCGGCACATGCAAGAGATTCGGGGCAAACTCCGTCTAAAGGTTTGAGGGCATCGAGTGATTCCCATCAACCAACTGTATACCGCCATAGGAGGGACTCGACGGGCAACAACTCAACTCTAGACACTCGCCAAGAGCAAATGACGTCAGACCAAGCAAACAACAGAACAGCTGCGACATAGTTGATGTGTTCAGTTGGGCGTTTCTGTTGCCCGCAACGGGCGCCGGCTTGGTTTATACAGTACGGATTCCATGCCAATAAACGAGTACAGTAGGTAAGGACGGGTACGCAAGAAGTTATCATGCGGTTAACGCAGTGCAGCTGTGACTCGGTAGTTCAACATTGATGTAGGTTGCAGCTTTGACTTGAGACGACTGTATGTACATATCACGCAGAGCACAACATGGTAAAATGCATCCCGAGGCCGTTGCTGCAACGCATTGAAGCTTGTTCCTTTCTCGCAGACCACTAGCAGGAGAGGTGCCCCACGCCACGCCGCGGGATGCCCAGCGGCCGTGGGGTATGTACAGGCGCCACAGCCCGAGAATTTGAGAAAGGCCTTTGAATGGCCACGCATCCGGCCTGGTCTGGGGGCAACATGCAGCTAATAGCGAGGGAGAAGGTGGGGCAGTCGAGTCACCCGCAGACAACTCTGGCTCCGAGCTCCAGCGGCAAGCCCCGGGAAAAGCACACGAGCATCTGACGCACCCAAAGTACATGTACCTTACCATCCGTTCTCTGCCCCGCCCTGCCGCGCTCTCCAGTTCTCTCTCCCAACATTGAAGATTGAAGACGCCCGGGGCCATTTCCATGTCGACGCGGACGCCGGCACTCACGCGCAATTGGCGGCATTGCTAGGCTCAATCACCCCCCGTTGCATTGTTTCTCCGGAATCCCCGGTTGCGTCATTGGAGAAGTCTCGGGTCCGCTTGCCTCGGCTTAGCCGCAAACTCCCCCGGATTCCGACTCCACGCCCAGACACGCCCGAAGAGTCAAGACGAGCCGCCCGCGGCCACATTTGGCTCGGCCCACCACCGTCCTATCCGCTCCAAACCAACAAACGCACATCGGACCGCCTCCCTGCCCTCATGCTGCACGCTACACGACCAGAGCATCACACACCGAGTCCAATTGGCGAATCCTGAGCCGCCAACATGTCGTGGAGGGCGAGCGAGAGGCTGATGGACACCATCCGGCACTATGCAAGCTTCCCGGCCACCGGTGTGAGCTTGCGCCAGATGGTGCAGTTTGGCGAGAAGCCGTCGACTGGTAAGCATGCGCGCCAGTTTTGATTTGCTAGTCTCGTCATGTCCAGGCTCTTATTCTGACGTTGGCCTGCCAGGGACCTTGTTCCGTGCCTCACAGTTCCTCGCCGAGGAGCTCCCCATACGCCTCGCCCACCGCGTCCAAGAGCTCGAAACCCTACCCGATGGGCTCAACGAGATGCCCTCGGTGAAGAAGGTGGCCGAGTGGTATGCACAGTCGTTCGAGGTATGCAAGCACATGGCCCGCGCTCAGGATGCGTGACTCACCAGGATCCCCCCCCGTTGTTTAGGAAATTACAGCATTACCGAGGCCAGACCTCGGCAAGGACGTCCGAGAGAGATTGATGAAACCCTCAAGGATAGCAGGCAGAGGCACTTCATGGTTGAGTGAGGCGACACCAAACCCGAGCATCGAGGAGGGACAGTACAACTCGTGGAACGGCAATACCAATGGCGGGACCAAGGGCAGGCTCGCCGCAGCGAGGAGGTACTTCGCAATGGTGGACGACACAGGCGACTGGCCACCCGAGCTATCGCTGTACAACCAGAAATTTGCTCAGGCGTTGCATCGCATAAAGAGGCGGCACGACGGCGTCGTCACCACCATGGCACAGGGCATCCTCGAATACAAACGCAGACGGCAACGGATGCAAATCGACCACAACATACAATCCTTTCTGGACCGCTTCTACATGTCTCGCATAGGCATACGCATGCTTATCGGCCAGCACATCGCCCTGACGGACCAGGGCCACTATCGCGACCAGTCGTACGTTGGCATCATCTGCACCAAAACATACGTCAAGGACCTGGCGCAGGAGGCCATCGAAAACGCCCGCTTTGTCTGTGAGGACCATTACGGATTGTTCGAAGCCCCCAAGGTTCAGCTCGTGTGCGACCCGAACCTCAACTTCATGTATGTGCCTGGCCACCTGTCGCACATGCTCTTTGAGACGCTCAAGAACTCGCTGCGCGCTGTCGTCGAGACCCATGGCCAGGACAAGCAGGAGTTCCCCGTCACCAAGGTGATTGTGGCCGAGGGCAAGGAGGATATCACCATCAAGGTCTCAGACGAGGGCGGCGGCATCCCCCGCAGCGCCATCCCGCTTGCCTGGACCTACATGTACACCACAGTCGACATGACGCCGAACCTCGACCCGGACTTTGACAAGAGCGATTTCAAGGCGCCCATGGCCGGGTTCGGCTACGGCCTACCAATATCACGTCTGTACGCGAGGTATTTCGGTGGCGATCTGAAGTTGATAAGCATGGAAGGGTATGTCGCTTCCCTTTCCTTTCTCACTCTTCCGCCTCTGGCCCCTGCTAACACCCCATACAGCTACGGCACAGACGTCTACCTTCACCTGAATCGCTTGTCGAGCTCGTCAGAGCCGCTACAATAGCAATCAGCAGTCATGAGGGGTACTGGTACCTCAGCATCACCCCGAGGATTGACGCTGCCGATGCGATATCTGATGCGCAAGCGCCTCAAGCACCCGGCCCCGCTCGAGATCACGGAGCGCAGGCAGGTCGGCGACGCCGAGGCCATCTTTAACCCGGCGGCGGCGGCGGAGGAGGCCGCTTACCCCGCCCGGAGAAGCGATAGTGAACTTTAGAGGGTTTTGCTGTTGGAAGATGTTGGGTTGGGTGGGGAATTTTTGACTACTTTGTCTTTCAGCATCTCTTGCTCCCCTCCCATGCCCAAACATACTTTGCTCTGGGCGGTTGATGTTCATTGTTAGTGGATCTATGGACGTATATACACATACACATTGGTTGATAGAACCATGGAAATTATTACACTGCATAGGGAATCGGCGTTTCCATGGGGTTGGAGGGTAGGCTGCTTGTCGCTTTACTGCTGAGAGAAAGCAATATACCTGTTTCAGGACGCCCGGGAGGTTAAAGGGGGGGACGCAGTTCTAGAACGAGGGCACACGTCAAGTGATTCCAAGAAGCGAGAGACAATGACGTTGGCCATTCATCCACCCACCCAGTGATGTTTCGGCTCGGCTTACTGAATATAATAACTCGGTACGGATATGTATGTCTGGATGTCCGTGCCAATGACCGACACAATGCCACCACCTAACCTCCTTTCCCCCGTAATGTCAATGTATGCCAAAAAAAAGCAGCGCAACCACCCAGCCCCAAACAAAAATACAAATGCTACTGGACTACTACTAAAACCCTACGCCTTGTACAACAAATCCAGAAACCCCCTCGCCAAGTCCACCACAACGCTCTTATTCGGCAAGCTCCCCGCCACACCATACAGCGCCGCGGCATCGCCAGCCTGGTCCTGCCCGCCCCTCGTCTTCTTCCCCTCCACCAGCCGCACGCGCTCCTTTTCCCGCTCGGCCTCGACCACCACCTCCAGATCGGCCGCCAGCCGCTCCCACACCTTGACGATCGGCAGCGTGACGGCGACGTGGATGGCGGGCGGGTCCTGCAGCGCATTCAGGTGCCACCCTTTGGCCGACATGGCGTCGGCGATGTCATAGACGTTGAGGTTGCGCGCGCGAAAGGCGACGACGCTGACGAGCGGGTTGCCGAGCACCTCGAGCTCGGAGGCGAGCGAGGGGGAGGCGTGCTGCAGGTGGTCGAGCAGCTTCTTGGTGGTGCCCACGATTTGCGCGCACGAGGCCAGGTAGCCGGCCTCGCCGACGCTGACGAGCGACGTCCAGCACCCCGCGATGAGCGCGCCCGGGCGCGAGCCGGCCAACCCGGGGGACGCGTACACGCCGCCGGGCCAGGAGGGGTCGACGAAATACTGGTAGGCGCGCAGCGCTTGTGTGCGGTAGAGGATGGTGCTGTTGCCCTTGGGCGCGAAGCCGTACTTGTGCGTGTCGCAGCTGATCGAGGTCACGCCCTTGAGGCGGAAGTCGAAGGGGACGGTCTCGAAACCGGCCTTCTCGAGGAAGGGGACGAGGAAGGAGCCGAGGCAGCAGTCGACGTGGAGAGGGAGCCGCTTTTTGAGGGCCAGTTTGGAAAGGGCCGAGATGTCGTCGATGATGCCGTGTGGGAAGTTGGGGGCCGAGCCGACTAGGATGACCGTGTTGCTGTTGACGAGGCGGGCGACGCGGCGGATGTCGACTTGGTACGTGGGTGCAGGGCACGCGACGTAATGGATTTTAATCTTGAAGTATTCGCCTGCTTTGCGGAAAGCTGTGTGCGCTGTCTCGGGGAGGATCCTGGAGGTACTGTTAGTTGAAGGTTCACAAGAGAGAAAAGGGGGGTTGTTTACATCTCCGGCTCGGTAACGCCCCGCTCAACGTAGGCCTTCTGCCTAGCGCCCAGGCAAGCCATCAGGATACTCTCGGTGCCACCACTCGTGCTCACGCCCGCAGCACCAGGCGGCGCATTGAACAGGCTCAGAACCATAGCCACCACCTCGGCCTCCATCTTCCTCACACCGGGAAACACATCCGGGTGGATCGGATTCGCCACGGTGAACTTGCCGTATGCCTCGGTCTGCAACTTTAACAAGTCATCCTCGCCATGGTACACGGCACCCGAAACATATCCGTCCTCCCAGCGCGTGTGATCCATCTCAGCCAGCGCCTCGAGCTCCTTGCGCACGGCGTCCTCGGTCCAACCCTCCTTGGGCAGCGTCAAGTAGCGCGTCGTATTGGCCGGGACCAGTTTCGTTTGCAACTTGGAGAGCGCCTCGTCGACTTGCTTGCGCACCCGGGTCCGCACGCCCGGCATCCTCAGGAACCACCCGTACAGGATGCGGCGCACGTCGGTGTACACCTCGGCAAGCGTGCCCAGGAGGCCGCGACCCTTGAGCTTCCACAGCGCGCGGCGGGTCCATCGCAGGACGAAGAGGAAGAAGATGATGTTGCGGGCTCTGATTGTGGCGAGTGTTAGCAGCTGGGTGATTTAATATAAGAGCAATCGAAGATTGTCCGAGCCTCGCTCGCGGGTTGGCGCCAAGTTGGAGGGACGGGAAGGACAGACGGGATGCAGCAGAGGGGCGCGAAAAAGGAGGGACAGCCACTGACAGATCCAAGTTGATCATCCCCAACGGGTTACCACCAGCCCGGGACCTCCTCCGGACATTGTTGAAGCCTTCTCTCAGGCTGACGGGCATGCGCGACGTTCCCGGCATGTTTTCAGCAGTAGAAAAACCTGCTCACCGTCGTAGAGGTTGGGAAGCCGATGTTGAGGCCTTCAAATTGGAAGTCAACAACATGCAAGAGATGCGGAAGACACGGGACACCCAGCGGCAATTGGAGGAGCTCTCCACTGAAATCTGCTTGGAATTCGATGACCGACAGGGCTTGCTTTTAGCGCATTTCGGCACCCCAACCGTTTTGCATCCTTTGCCCCACGGCACCCCGCGGCTTCCCGGTCCTCAAGCGGGGAGTGCATTTTAGCGATCTCGTGTGCCCGGAAATGCATGTCTTGGCCTCGACCATGCCACTATCCGAGCTATCACATGCTAACAAAACCATCCCCGCCGGGCCGCTTCTTTGTCGCCAATGCACCTTTGTGTCACGGCCCCAGGCGATAGGCCCTGGTTGGGAAGTCGTGTTCTTCTTTCAGAGCACACACTATCGGGGATATGTGCAAATCTGGCAACGCCCGTTCGTGGTGTGACCTCATCGGACATCTATATAGAAGTGGGGGATGCGTCACGATGAGAGAGCTAATACAGATTAGGGGACTCATCAGGGAGACGGAAAGAACAGGTCGGAAACACGCGTTGGCAAGCAAAGACACAGCCTATGTGCCGAACTAGTCTAAACATGTTTGAAGATAAACACATTTCACAAGACTGACTCCCATCCTGTACCGTCTCAAAACATGTCTAGAACATGAGCCGCTCATGACGCCACCACATCTCGCCCATGATTCCTGATTACCAAGTAGCCGCTCACATGCTATGCCTGTCTGTTCCCGCAACTCACCACGGCTAGCCAGCCACCGTTTCTGTGCCGAAAGCCAAAGCCAAACGCCCGAAAACCAAAATATCCCAAAATCTTGGGGCGGGTGGCCGACAGATGCCGCCGTGGGGACGGCTTGAATGAGGTCGTCGCCGTCGCCGAGTTATCCATGTCCACCGGCCGCATATTATCACGAGGTCGCAGCGAACGCCCTCCGCCACGCCTGGACAAACGACTGGGACACAGTCTCGCACGCCTGCGCCCCGGCTGCCACACACTCAGGGAATCTGACGGCCAGATCCCCGTCCTTGTACTCATCGCCCCTGGCGCCCTTGCCGTACGCGTTGAGGACGCGCTGGTCGACAATGGCCATGCGGGAAAGAATGGTCGGGTGCCACTGCACGATGTGTTCCTGCACAAAGGGGGTTGGTTAGTCAGTCAGCACAACAACCCCTGGGAGACCGGTAGGGGCCGTTTCATTCTGCAAAACTCACCAAAGCATGCACCTCGGCCTTCTGAAAATTATAGCTCCGATATATCGGCGCAAACCAAGTCTCGAGGAAGAACTGTGCCCACTCCCCGTTCCTCACGATAAAACTGCCCGACGACAGCCCGTCCTTGTCCTGAGTGAGCACAATGTCCACGTCCTGGCCCTTGAGATGGCTGAAGGTCTTGATGATGCTGTCCGGCGGGACCACGGGGAAGTCCTTCTTCATGAGCTCGTCCAGCCTGGCCGCCTGCATGACGTGCTCTTCGATTTTGAGCTTGGGGTTCATTATGAGGCCGGTCGCGTCGAGGTGCCATAGGTAACGGCAATCGGGATACTTGGTCAGCGCGTCGCGCATGGCCACGACGGTCGTCCACGAGCCCGGGGAACCGCTCAGCTCGTAGTCGCCAATTTTGGCAAAGAGTGTTTTATACCCTGTGTTCATCTTGTCAGATTGCGTGTGCCGCGCCTCTCGGGCAATTGTCTTGGAAGGTTCCCCAACATACCATGCTTTTCCGCATATTGTATCCTGTTCTCCTTGACCATCTCCAGATACTCCTTGCTGTATTTGCTGTCGTCCAGTACCGTCACAATCACCACCGGCGGGGTACCCCGAGGGGTGCGAGATATTGGCGTCGCATGGTGGCTGCCGCCCGATCGGGTGACCAGGTATATGAAGACGAGGAAGACGAGCCCGCCAAGGGCGATGAGCTTGAGGCGGGTCCTCCGCAACCCCGGCAGCCGAGACGTGCGTGGGAGATACGGCGGAGGCTGATACGTCTTCCGAGGGGGGAGTGCGAAATGCATCGCCGGTAACGGGAGGCCCGGGGAGCGGTCCCTAGGCCGAGATCGAGACCAATTCGCCCGAGATCAACGCACGGGTTCTAAGTTGAGGGTGGTCGAAGCGGGACGGGCGTGGCCGGGGCTGTCGGGGAGCGCTGTCGAAGACACAGAGGATCGGTTCGTGAAAGGCACTGAAGTTTGGTAGTTGGATCGAGCGGAGAACGGTCAACGAGGGACGATTAGGTGAAGAGATGTCGCGGGCTGGAGATGGTTGTTCAGGGATGGCTTGCAGAGTTGGCTGGCCGGTCGCACAGAGATCGGGATCAACAAAACATTGGCGAGATTGCTGGGCTGGGTTCGTGCAGCGGAACGGTCCACGGGCTACTTCCAGCGCCAAGCAAACAAAGAAGCCTTTGCGGTGCCAAGGTAAAATCATCACGAAACTCGATCCCAAACTGACTGCGACAGAAGTGGTCGAGATGTGGATGATGCCAACCGGGAAAGCCGATAAGCTTATCGTGAAGTTGTATTGCCAACCCTAACCCTTAATCGTGGTTCGTGATGGTCGAGGACTCGACTCGGAGCCTGGGACACTTTTCCTACCTGCTAAGAGCTTCATTGGGAGTACGTACTCGAATGAAAAAAAAAAAAAAGGAAAGAAAACAAACAGACAAAGGTTTCTATAACTATCAAGAACGGGCAAGCGTTGGCTGTCATGTCACCAACGACAACGACATTGTAGACATGTATTAACCTAACCTCTCAGCAACCCATCTGAAATTGGCAAGATACGCCTAGGAAGCGACGAAGAGTCAAGGAGCTCCGAGGAACCCCTCGATTGCAGGAACAGGCTAACGCGTTCGCGTCAGACCACGATGAGAACAGGACAAGACGCCCCGTTCCCAGGGCAGCAGCGAAGCTTCATCTCTGCACACAGACTAGTTGCAACGGCACGGAGGCAAAGCTGTGACAACTTAAGAGTGTGCAGTGAGGGAGGAAAGGGGACACTCGGCGAGACTCGAGGTAAGATTTGTGGTATTGGGGATGATTGGTATTAGTACAAAGCAGCTAAACAGCGTTTTCCTACTTATCCTTTCTCGACTCGTCGGCTGTGGTCTCGGGTTCTGGGCCGTTATCCTCTTCGTCCTCGTCCGGATTATCCTCCTGGACATCGAGGACATGGTCACTAGCCTTCTCGAGCGTTTTGGCCATGAGGTGGTTGACAAACTTCCAAGTCGCCTGTAACGTTCAGTCAGCATACCCGTTTAGAAGGGGTGGGGGGGGAAGAGGGGGGAAACAGTACTCACCCCCAAAAAGGTCAACACGCCAATGACAACAAGTGCCCAGTTGACTTGCTCCATTCTATCCCGCCCCGTACCCCGTCTCCGACGACCGCCGCCGCCGACCCGAACGTTGAACCAATGCCACGGAGACATGACAAACATGGTCTTGAGAAAACCAAGAAGCCCCAGAGAAAGAAACCCTTTCACAAAATGGATGGCCCAACCGGCCGCCTCATCATCCACCACTATCGGTTCCTCAAACTCGAGGTCCATCAGGGTCCCAGCAAGGCTGCCAAACGGATCAACCCAAAACCCGATGATGGGATCGGCGACGAAGCCGAGGACGAAGACGGTGACCACCATGATGAGCACGGTCAATGTACCCCTCAGGAGTTTGCTAGACAACCAGCGGGACCATCGCAGCCGCTGGAGCTGGTACTCGAACTGGCACGTCGGGCATCGCCAGTAGTTCCGGTCCGACAAGGGGGCTGCATTCCTCCACGCCTGGAGACACCCCTGGTGGACGTACTTCTGAGAGCCTTTGCATTTGCAGGGACTAAGAAGCCGACCGAGCTCCGGGTCTTCGGAGACATATCGCACGCGAGTCTTTGATGAAAAGACCCGGCCAGCGAGCGAATCGTCAATGTCCGTGGTGGGATTGACAACCTCGAGGCAGATGCGGCAGGTCCTGGGCTGGTAATGCCGTTGCTTCGGAGTGGGCGTGGGGTTAGGTGAAGACGCGTCCGACGCGGCGCCGGCCGCGCCGGCAGGGCCGGGCGGTTGTTCATCAGTTGCCGGAGGTCTTGGGGCGTCGTTCCTGTGCTCGTCATCCTGGGCATCCATCCCCGAGGGCCAACCCCATTGCGGTTGGAATGAATCTGAAGCCATCTCGAATGCGGGTCGATTAGGGCGTGAGAGGTGAGGTTTGTAGGTGAGTAGATAAGGATTTCAACAAGTGAAGGAGAGCTGCAAGGGGAGGCTCAGACCATGGAGTCTTGAGCTTGGAAAGTCACCGAATATGACAGGTGTCAAACGGCGCCAGCTGATTCGGGCAATCCTTTTGCCGTGGGCTGCGCACGCTGGGCATTTCCACAAACAGCGCTCTTCCCACTGCAGATCTCTTACCTTCTAAATACACCATCAGTCAAAGGGGGCGCACGCACTTGGCATGGCTTCGTCACAAAGCTGCCAAACCGATGTGTTTGAGGTTTTTGAACAAAGAAAAGAAGAGGTTTCAGGTTCTCAAGAGCGGACAACTTTTTTTCAGTCTCCAGGCCGCTTTCCATTTTGAGTTAGTCTGGCGGGCAGCTCTGGTCCACAAGAGGCGGATAGCTGAGCGAATCAGCAGCTCCATCCAGCGCCTGGTTGGCCCAAGCTCTCAGGCTGAGGTCCCGACCACCGACCACGCAACTTCGCTGTGCCTGGCCGGAGCTTTGCGAACAACACCCAGCCGTGACCTTGCAACGCCGACTCTTGGAAGCGCAATTCCAAACAAACAACCACTTTGTACCCGCGACCACATTTCTGAGCTTTCCAGACCGGCATCATGGCGGATAGATACTCCTTCTCTCTCACAACATTCTCGCCCAGGTAAGCCGGACCGCCCCAAGCTGCAGCGAGTGTAAACCAGCAAATGCTAACAACCCCGACAGCGGCAAGCTGGTCCAGATCGGTTAGTCGTCCATCGTCAGCTCCGGCTGCCCGCGATAGCTCGTAATCCGCATAACGAAACATCACCGTCTAACAAACACCACAGAATATGCCCTCAACGCCGTCAACCAAGGCGTAACAGCCCTGGGCATCAAGGGTTCGTCTGACCCCTCCTCCTCCTCCCCACCTTGGCTTCCCATCCTCGACCCCGAACTGGGAGCCCCCTTCTAACATCCCCCTTCTTCCAAAAAAACAGCAACAAACGGCATCGTCCTCGCCACGGAAAAGAAGTCGTCGTCCCCGCTCGCCGACCCCTCCTCCCTGTCCAAAATCAGCCTCATCACCCCCAATATCGGCATGGTCTACAGCGGGATGGGCCCCGACTACCGCGTGCTGGTCGACCGCGCGCGCAAGGTGTCGCACACGGGCTACAAGCGCATCTACAACGAGTACCCGCCGACGCGCATCCTGGTGCAGGACGTCGCGCGCGTCATGCAGGAGGCGACGCAGTCCGGCGGCGTCAGGCCGTACGGCGTCAGCCTGTTGGTTGCGGGCTGGGACGAGGGGATCTTGCCCGAGGACGAGCAGGAGGCGCTGGAGGCCGGGAAGGAGGTGGAGGACGAGGATGGGGAGCGGAAGAAGAAGCTCGGGGGCAAGACCGGAGGGATTCTCAAGGGCGGGCCCATGCTGTACCAGGTCGATCCCAGCGGGAGTTACTTCCCGTGGAAGGCGACGGCTATTGGTAAGAGCGCGACGACGGCCAAGACGTTTTTGGAGAAGAGGTACACCGAGGGGCTGGAGCTGGAGGATGCGGTGCATATCGCGCTGCTGACGCTCAAGGAGACGATTGAGGGCGAGATGAGCGGGGACACGATTGAGATTGGTAAGTCACACACACGTCCTTCTTTTGAAGTTTGTCTCTCTAACACCACCAGGCATCGTCGGCCCCCCCGCAGACCACCTCCTCGGCGTTGAGGGTGTCGAGGGCGCGGTGGGCCCGCGCTTTCGCAAGCTCACGCCGCAGGAGATCGAGGACTACCTCACGAATCTATGATTTCTGGCATGGCGTTCTGACGGAATGATGGAAATGATGATGGGATGGGAAGCGATTCTTGGGGTCTCTCTCTCTCTCTGTCTGTCTGCAGGCAAAAACTTTCATTGTACACTAGACGACCAAGGAAAGAAACACGAAAGGCGATAGAGAACAAATCCCCCCTCCCCGAGCTAGCTCGCTAGGTATTTCACTTGGCATCATTCGGGTTGCTTCTTTTCTTCTGAACCATCAGGAACGAGTTCCTCGGCCCGGCCGCTACACCTGTGACGACGGACTCGCCCGCGTCGCCCCCGAGGACAGACCCCAAATCGATGCGGGTCCAGATCTTGACAGATGATAGCCCCCCTGGCAGACCAAGCTGGCCGTTGGCGTTGTCGCCGATCACGTAGACCTCCCCCTCGATGGTCAGGACTAGCATGTGCGCTTCGCCGACCGCCACGTCGGCGATATCCTTGTCGTCTATCACCACGGGCGCGGGGGTGTCTGAGAGATCAGGGCCGAGAAAGGGCGCGCGCCCGGCGTGACCGCCCCAGCAGTAGAGGTCGTGGCCTGCGGTGAGGGCCGCCAGGAGGTAGCCGCCGGCTGCGAGCTTGGTGATGGGGCCGGTGGGGAGGTCGTCTAGGTCGGTGACGAGGGAGGGGGTTTGTGCGGGGCTTTTTTTGTCAAAGAAAAAGAAAAAAAAGAAGTTTGTATGAGAAAAGGAGAGATATGTTGACGAGGGGGGGTGGTATTTGGGGGACATACCTGTCATCGGTGGGTTCTCGGCCGAGGCAGGCTGTGTAGCGCTCGTCGCCCCACGTCCGGACTTGGCCGGTTGCTGAGAGGGCTGCGAAGCCGGTGTCGTAGGCGACCAGCTGGGTTATGTCGGGGAGGTTGGGGAAGGTGTGCGATGGGGTAGTGTTGTCGTTTGACAGGAGGTTGCGGATGGAGGGGTATTGCTTGAGGGTTTGCTTGCCGTCGTGGACTGGTGAACTCGTCGTGTCGCGTCAGTGAAGTGGGTCATCGATGGGTGTTGGTGAAGGAGAAGGATGGCGTGGTCTCGGGTGTCTTACCTACTACGACGCCGTTGGATGCTTCGACGAAGGTGGTGTAGGTGCTTTCGTTGGCCGCCTGTAATCTCTCGTGGTCTTTTGGCACCATGCCGGCCACTCGAGATACACCATCTTTGAGGTGTACTAGCCGTCAAATAAGATGGATGGTCAGTCACAACCACGAACTTGAAAACCGGGGTCAACCAATCCTCGGGACCAGTTCGTCTTCGTCTTCGAAAAGCGACACGATGTATGGTCCTGCGCCAATAGGACTCACTCGTAGTGTATGAGAGGAAGGGACGGATGCAGTCGATGGCGTCCTCTCGCAACACGCAAATGAAGGATGGGATGTCATCGGGCTCATCGACGCTCGGCTTCTCAAATTGCAATTGGTTCCAGGCATTGAGACCGGTTGCGTACAGCACCATGGCTACCTCTTGAACAGTCTTCGACTTTTCAAGTTGAACGCCAACGGCGGTGATGGTTTGTTTGAATCGTATTTTCTTTTCGAGGTGGGTGGTCCGTTGATAATTCGGGTGGGTAGACTCGGTAGAGAGCCGGAGGCCAGCCGTGCAAGGGTCCTAACCCTGGTACTCTTGTTTTTCTCGCAGCGACCACCACCCACATCGACACCCACATCGACACCCACATCGACGACCACATCGACGACCACATCGACAACTACATCGACGACCACTTCGACACCCTCATCGACAACCACTTCGACAACCACATTGACAACCACATCGACAACCACATCGACAACTACATCGACAACCACATCGACAACCACATCGACAACCACATCGACAACTACATCGACAACTATATCGACAACCACATCTACAACCATATCGACAACTATATCGACAACTACGTAGTGCAGAAAAATGGGAAGACTTTGGTTTTGGTGTGATTTGCTAATCAATGGAAGTCCCGGATTTCTGGATGGATCTGGGGGACTTGGCGTCCCTACCCAACAGACGCGAATGCGTCTGTTGGGTAGGCGATTATGGAGCCCTGCCGAGTAGTCCAGATGGCCTAAGAAAACCAACTTGAACTCTGCCTAGTTCGGGGAGAGGTGATTATCCCGGAAGTAAATTAACTTCCCTGAAACGGATTGGCATTGGCGGTCCAGCAAATAAATTTCGCCGTCGTCGTCAAAATCAACCAAGAATGTGTCGATTAGTTCGTAAAAGCGAACATGCTTGCCAATCGCAATGGCCCCGAACTTCCGATGATCGCCCTTGATGCTTCGGAGATACCTCTCGAGCTGATTCGCCCCCTCCTTCCAAATGCTGCGCTGGGTTTCGAGACCAGCGGTCTTACACTCGACGATGAGGAACTTTTGGAGGCTCTTTCTCGCGCCATGTACGATATGAGCCGTGTAGAGGTCTGCCTTGCCGTCGCCAAATACCATCTCAGGTTTTGTGAGATAGCCCTCGGCGTCAGGGAAGTACTTCTTCAGGAGCGTGTTCCAAATCGTCGAGGTCATCCCTTCTGGCTGTCCCTTGACGAGGTAGTCCTGGATTGCGCCTGCGGTATAGGGGTTTTCCATGTACTACATCTCCTCGTTAGCATGCGGTCGCCAGGGGGCGGGAGGGCTGGCGACGACTTACTGTCCCCGCGACGTCCTCCTGGGCGGCAAGCCGGTATGGTGGCATGTTGAAAGAAGGAATTGATTGAAAGAAGGTCTTGATTGAAAGAAGGAATTGGATAAGGAGTCGGGGATCGTGATCTGGTAGCTTCGTCTTTGCTGTTTGCGAAACTGGTAGTGACCGGTACTGAACAGCGCACCGAAGTGACCGAACCGCAGTGAAGGTCGCGCGAGTACTCTTTTAGACACTCTCGCAGCAGAAACTGATGCCCCCAGAGGTAGGCTAAAATAGCGATAATCCGGCCCCCAGGCGCCGACGTCTGTTTATTGGTGTGGCTCTCAGCTTGGGTTGTTTGCTTCAAGTTGTTCCAGACTCGGGGAGCGACTTCAGTTTGCGACCTGTTGGCGGTTGGCGTTTGGCCTGGCCGCGCCGCCGCGCCTGCCCAGAAGTTAAATAGATACCTACCTTAGGTAGAGATGGAAGTGGGCATAACCGATTTACACACTGTACGCGACTGCAGGCGGCCATACTTTCGCGTCGCGTGCCGGCAGCCTGAGATCTCCACAGGCCACCGAGCGACCCAACCACCAAATGCGCTGCTTCGGCAACAATTTCCTGTCACCATCCAACTTCACTGCCGCCGTGCCCCCGCCCGCACCACATACCTTTCCATCTTGCTTCGATTTCAACCACGAACGGTCACGCCCCTCCGAGCAACATGCCAATCACCCGAGCATGTTGCATCATCTGCGGCTCCCGGATTGAGGATGAGACCTTTGATCCGCCGTGGCTGGGCCGCTTTCGCGCCAGTAAGTCGTCCATGATACACCGAGAACGACCAGTTGTTTGCGCGGCCATTGATCCTTTACCTAGTCTATGCTAGCGAAGAAGAACCACTGGTGGCGCGCCTCTCAGGCCTCGGGCTCCGCCAACAATTCGCCGATGTCGTGCGCCTCTGCCCTACCGCGACACATTCCGAATCCGGCCCGGTTGACATCTGGTTGATGCGAACAGATCTCAGTTCGACGTCGCTAGCAGCTCATCCGGCTGCTGATCCGTCCATCTGGGGCTTCCCGTTCCACGCCGCCTGCTGGCGAATCATGGAAAAGGTCTGCTCGCCCGGCACACCTGATGTCCAGTCGGCTTTCGACCTTTGCCGCTCTTTCCCGGTCCAGCTAGGTATCATGAACTGGGGTCATGACTACGGCGGATCCGTCGGCTACCACTACAAGCCTGCCGGTCTTGCCCCTGGCGAGGAACTTCAGTTTGTGTATCCGATCAACACGGGAAGCCAATGCCGTGATCCTTTGGACATACCAGAGATACGAGATGTCTTTGAGGACCAGGACCGAGACAACTTCGACCGTGGCCCTGCCATCCCACCGCAGAGGCACATCACCACAGGGTACCAAGACGACTTTTCCCGGCTGCCGATCGAGATTTTGCAATTGATCCTCATATATCTTCCCACGCCCGATGTAGGGACTCTGAAGCGAGCTTCTCGGATCTATGCGAATCTTCACCTGCATGACCAGTTTTGGAAATCACGGTTCTATAGAGGCTACGAGCTCGACTTCGCCTTTGAGGGCAAGCGTTGTTTCCCGCTGGTAAAGGGGTGCTGGAGATCCATTTACTTCTCTATCAAGGACTTGCGCGGCAAACCGTCCGTCATCAACAGAAGACGGCTTTGGCTTCTGTCGTCCTCTCTCCAGGATCTTTTGCTGAGAGCAACAGAGACGAAGTGTGATGGTAGCCTATCGGATGCTCACTTCCTGGGAGCCGATGTACGCTGGGCCACGGCGAACAGCACGCTGATACCCCATGACAAGAGCTTCACACTCGGATCGAGGTTGCTCTACAAACGCGTAATAGCCGTTCCTGACAACACAACAGCAGTTTTCATCTCGACGATCGCGGTATCTAGCCGCCGATATATTTCTGGGATACGCGTTCAGCAGAGAGACGGCGAGTCTTTTAGTCTAGGATACAGACACCCCCAAGATGAAGTTCTGTTGTTATTGGGCTGCGACCAAGAACGGCTTCGCATCGTTGGTTTTCATCTCGCCCAAGACCAACACGGTATTCGCGGACTATCCGTCATCACAGACACCGGGGCCTTGTCGGAGTGGGCTGGAGAGTATCGGGACATCCCAAGGAGAAGACTCGTCTCTAGCTCCGCGGGGCAGGATATTGTCCAGGGTTTGCAAGGCGGGTTTGACGTTCGTATCCTCCCTAAGGCAGCACGGTGTCGCCTTTCTAACGAATTGCTTCTCACTCCAGGCTACCAAACTCGTGTCATTATCTGTCGCTAGCCAGACGGGACTGGAAGCCGAGCTTGCATTTCGGGATAAAACCCTCTGGTTTCCCGACATCCCCCAACCCCATCTAAGGTTTCTAGGAACGGAGCAGATACGGCCATGTCCGGAAGGACTGCCTTTATCGGTGGCGGTTTTCGGCGATCCTCAAGGTCAAGACTTGAACTACCTTCTCTGCCTCACCGTTTTTCTTCTTGATTACGAGACAGTCCTAGCCGTCGAGGTCACCTTCTCGGGTAACCGCCCGCCAGTCCGCTTCGGTATGTTCGACACCAGCGACGGGATAGAAAAACTCGAATTTGCCATCGATGGCATGGGCGGGGAACGGGTCATCTCAGTTGAAGTATCAAACACGAAGCAGAACGCCTTTCATGGATTTAGGGTAATGAGCCCATAGCATGACACCTCCTAGCCATCTGGCGTGATTGAAAGCGCAGCGCTGATTCTTGGATCGTAATAGATCACCACGAACCGCGGTCGGACCGCCGAGTTCCCTCCTTTGGCTTTGCAGAAACTCCCCCGTGGCGGCTGGCAAACGAAGTCAACGGAACCCGAAGGAGGCATGCTAGTTGGTTTCTGGGCGAGAATGGCAAGTTCACCTCGATCCTCATCCCACCTGTCCGTCTCATAGTGCTAACTGAGCCTGAGTAAAGACAGGCTTCGGAGGTCTCGATTGCCTTGGAGGTATTTGTATATAGTCCCAATCGGTTTCGGTTGCGGCCGTGATGTAATGTATGTACATTGGCTCGTTGTTCTAGTTTCATCGGACGGGCCCCTGGGCGGTTGAGATACGGAACAATGGAAAATATGCGCTGACTGATCATGGTCCTGGCCGTCCTGGTGTTGTGTCTGTATTTGCCCCCGATTTTGGTGAAATGGAGGAGCCCTGTTGGGTATGTCACATGTGGCTGACATGGGCGTGGATGACTTTACAGGCTACACGTGTGTTGATCTTGATCCCTTCGATTTTCATTGGCTCTCGACGTACACCAACCATTGCCTCACTCGCCGTTGGGCTGAGCGTTGGCCTGTCAAACAGCACTTTCACCGCAGGGTTCTGCAACGCCCAGGGCATTGCCGAGCTCGGACAACACAGAGATAAGTTGATAACCCCTTGCCCATGGTCCAACCTGCTGATGCGCTTGACCAGAGTGACCAGAGTCACCAGACCGTAACAACATGCCCGGCACTCGAACTCAAAACCAGCAGCGAGGGCAGCAGCCGGACAGCGACAAAATGGTCGTCATAGCGGTGATGGGCGTGACAGGCGCCGGCAAGAGCACCTTCATTGAGACTGTCACGGGCCGTGAAGCCGGCGTTGGAGACTCTCTGGCATCTGGTATGTACACACTACCCATAACCCAACCACAGCATCCCACTTCAAAACATCAGCAATGCAACTACTAACAAACAGCCAAACAGCAACAAGCACAATCAACGCATTCGAACTCATCCACAAAAACACCCGTTACGTCCTAATCGACACCCCAGGCTTCAACGACACCGAGCGACCCGACACAGAAATCACCACGCTCATCCTCGACTGGCTGACCTCGTCCTTTGCCGACACCACCACCAGCCCCCCGCAGCAGCTCAACGGCGTCCTCTACCTGCACCGCATCACCGACCCGCGCATGTCAGGCACAGCGCTGCGCAACACGCGCATGTTCCGCAAGCTTGTCGGCCACGACGGTTTTCCCCACGTTCTGCTGGCCACGACCTGTTGGGAACGCGTGCCCGCGGCCGTCGGTCTCGCGCGCGAGGCCGAGCTGCGCCGCAACCGTGATTTTTGGGGCGCCATGGTCGACCGGGGGGCCACCATGGCTCGGTTGCCGAACCGAGGCGACCGCGCGGCGGCGCTGCGGTTGCTGGAGCGGATGGGGACTAGGGGTGAGTTTGTGCCGGAGGCGGTGGATGAGGTGGTTGTGCAGGGGAAGACGGTGGGTGAGACGGTTGCTGCTGTTGCTGCGGGGGAAGGGGAGCATGCGCAGGCTGAGGAGGTCTTGAGAAAACAACTCGAGGCTGAGAAGCGGGCTGCCGAGGCTAGGTTGCACGAGGAGATGGTGGGCCGGGAGAGGGAGCGGCAAGCGCAGCTTGACAGGGAGCGGGAGGCGGCGGAGCTACAGAGACGGCAGCAGCTGGGGGATGAGTGTAGACGTCAGGAGGAGGAGGCGAGGCGAGAGGAGGAACGGCATAAGCGGGAGCGGGAGGAGCTGCAGAGGGAGATTGAGAGACAGGAGGAGCGACGGAGACTGCAGGCCGCGGAGCTGGAGCGCCAACGGAAGGAAGAAGAAGAACGCCGGCGGAACGAGGAAGCGGAGATTCGGAGACGCTTTCGGGAGGAGTATCGCTGCATTGGCTACGGGGCGGAGGGGGCGTGTGCCAAGTGCAATGGGAATATCTGGGATCATTCGGAGTACTTTCGTGAGTTTAATCCGCCTACCCTGTTATTCCATGTCGTTTCTCTTTCGAGGTATTACTGACTGACGCTCTTTGTGTTATTAGACTGCTGCTTTTGTCGTGATGACAAGCACTTTCAGTGTGGTGGGTGCGGCGACAACTGCGGTGTTGCTGAGCATCCGGGGATGACATGGACAAGACGAAATGTTCTTAGGCAGAACCATCATAATCCTTGCGTGGTGATGTAGGGTGAAAGAGGTGGAATTAGAAGACAAGTGATGTGATGCAGATAGAAAGAAGTTTAATACAATAAATCCCTAGTGTTCCGACTCTCGTGCTCATACCCGGGACCATGGGAGCGGTCATGTCTCCGTTCGCCCCTGCGAGGCTCGTACACACCACTACCGTACGCCAGCTCATTGACGAGCCCTTGACTGCCACCCCCAGCCACGAAGCTGACCAGCTTTTGGCATATATCAGCGATGGGGTTTGACCGGTGACGTTTCCGGCTGCGGCGCATCTGTAGTTCGATCTTGCTCTCGAGCTCAGCTTTCTGCTGTACAAGAGCAAACTCGCGCTCTGTGGCGCGCACACGCTCCTGCTGGACTTCGGTTTCCCGCTGGTGCTCAAGCATCATCTGCTGCCGTTGAAGATCGTGGCTATACCGGGCCTTGCTCTCGGTGAGTTCGCGGCGGACCGCGGCTAGCTGGCTCTGAAGCTGGAGGAGCTCTCGTGAGGCGGCGGCGGTTTCGGCGGCGTCATCGCGGTCTCGGCTCTGTTTGGTTTGCTCGGCCTGGACCTCTGCCGCCAGGGCCTGGTATTTGGCGTCCTTCTCAAGCGCGAGCTGCTGCAGCGAGACACGTAGTTGGTCGCGATCGGCGTTGAGCTGGGTGGCTCGTCGCTCGGCATCCTGCTTCTCTTTGCGGAGGAGCTCAAACATCTCGGTGTCCTTCTCCTGTAGGGCCATCTCCATGCTGGCTTGGTATTCGACCAAGTCTGCCTCAAAGCGGCGGCGAGCCTCGAGCATATCGGCTTGGACAAACTGGCCAGCAGCCGTCTCGTCGAGGGCTTTGCCCTCGTCCACCATTTGAACCTGGATGTCGAGTACGGCGCCTCGGGATTCTTGGCCGTCGGTGCCGTCGATGAGGCTGCCAACAATCGACTTGGCCGACTCGGCACTGCCGTCGTGCCGAACGATGCGGCTGCCACGCTTGATCATGGCGCCCCAGAACTCGGGTTTCTGCAGATCCTCTGAGCGCTGCTGGCCGATCTGCCGACCCTCTTCGGTAGCCTCGAGGCCTTTCCACATGGTCGTTGCGAGCACCACGCTCGCGAGGCCACGGTCGCCGCACAGCTTCTGGAACATGTGGAGGTTTTTGAGCGCCGACCCCTGCATCCTGGGGTCGCTGATGCGATGAAGATAGACTAATCCCGCGAGCCGGACCCTCTTGGAGTAGATAGCCGCCAGGAAAAAGGCAATTTCCTTGAGGATCTCGGTGTCGGAACGCGAGGTGTCATCGAAGCCTGGCGTGTCAATAAGATAGACGGTCCGATCGCCGTACTGGAAGCTGTAGATTCCAATGTCGGCGGTGCCTTGAAGAAGAGAACTGGGTGAGCCTCTGTCCATCATGGTCTGAAAAGGGGAAGCCATACAGGAATTCAAGGAGTGGCCAATGCGGATCGACTGCTCCGCCAGCAGTGAGATGAAGGTGCTCTTCCCAGAGCCAGTGACGCCCATGAGAGCAATCACGATATCGTCGTCACTGTGATACGCGTCTTGTCAGCATCACCGCCCCGCGGAAAAGGAGCAAGCAAGCATCTCACACACGCACCTCAGAGAGACAACGTCTTTTGTCTCCATACTCTCGTCCGTATCCATGCCGGGGTCAGACTCTGTCGAGGGCGCGGCCTCTGGAGAATCAAGTTTTGAGTTACGAGCGCCATTCCGCAGTCCACTGTCTTTTTGTTCCAGCTGCGTTTCAGGAGCGTCAACGTAGACGTCCTCATTATGTTCGTCCATTCTTCTGATGCTGCTCCGAGAAAGAGAAAGAGAGCAAGTTAGTGTGTTCTCAGACAAGCTGATTCAAAAGATTCACCGAGCTGTTCGACCACCATGGGGAAATTGGCTGTGGTAGCCAACTTTGATGCGCAAATCGCCGAGTGATAAGCCAGATCATCGGGCAATGCTCTCCGAGCCTAATACCCCTCACGCTGTTGCTCATGCCCAAGCAAGTGGATGCTGCTGATACAGCCTGACGCTGGGACAGCCGCCCGTACCGAGAGCCCGCTTTCGATGGCAACATGATCTGGTGATGCGGCTTGCCGTGCTGTCCCTTCATAGTGAGGCTTCAAGTTGCATATCAAACGCCATGTGGAGACCTCTGAGCCTGTCGTATTGCGTTTGAGGTGTGCGTTCGATTTGCCACCGTGGACCCATTTAGACAACGAACCAATTGACAGGCCGAGGCAAGACTTCAGGCCCAACACGGCGAGGCTCCGTTGTTGGGCTGCGGTCTTGTCATGTGCGCTTAGCGCTTGAAACCCGATAGGGTATCGACGCTACACCAGTGGCTGCAGGTCCAGGGCGAGCAATAACAAATGAGATATCACTAGTGCCAAACAAACGATGTACCGATGTTTTCTCAAAAACCCCAGGTTTCCCCGGGACTGCCGCAGCCGGTGGGTGATATATCTGAGAACGTGGCCCGCCCCTCGCTCTCACATTCCACATACTGCCAATCCCTTCCACCGTCTATTACCACCGCGCATTCTGCGAACCGAGTTGAAGCATCGCCCAAAGGTCGCCAAGATGGTCAATCGAAAGTCCGTAACAGCAGGCGAGCTGCCACCCGAATATGACGGCCAGCCAGCAAGTCAGACTCAGTCGCACACGGCTGAGAACGAGACCACCGACGAAAAGTGTCAGCCGGAAGACACGGAGCTTCCTGCCCTGAGGTTAGTGATTGGTCTCGGGCTCCATCTCAGTGTGGATATGCGAGCTAACGTATTATACAGCCCGAACGACATCGTCATCGCGGTGATGGGCGTCACCGGGTCCGGCAAGACCACTTTTGTCTCCTACTTTGCCCCCAAGGCACGGGTTGGCCACGGCCTGGAATCATGTAAGTCAGAGCCGACAACTTGAACTCTCTCTTTCTGGGGGGGGAGGGGGGGGGGAGAGAAAAGGAACTAAATAAACACACCCAGGCACTTCGACGGTTGGCATCCACAAAGTGACGATAGGTCAGGGGACGGTCTACTTGATCGACACACCGGGTTTCGACGACACGCACCGATCCGACACGGACATCCTCCGCGAGCTGGCCAACTGGCTCAACTCGGCGTACAAGAGCAAGATCAAGCTCTCGGGAATCATCTACCTGCACCGGATCGTCGACAATCGCATGAGCGGGTCGGCCATGAAGAATCTCCGCATGTTCAAGCGGCTGTGCGGCGAAGAGGCCCTCTCGTGCGTGGTGCTGGCCACCACCATGTGGTCCTTTGTGTCGCCCGAGGACGGCGCCAAGCGCGAGCACGAGCTCATGACCAAGCCCGAATTCTGGGCCTCGATGGTGGAGCGCGGGAGCAAGGTGCTCCGGCATGACAACGGCGCCGTCGCGGCCATGGAGATTATGCGGTACATCATGTCGCAGCGGCGGCGGATCGATCTCGACATCCAAAAGGAGATGGCCAGCGGCAAGACCCTTGGCGAGACGTCTGCGGGCCGCGAGGTCCAGTCCGACATGGAGGCCATCAAGCGCAAGTACGAGGCCGAGATGGCCAATCTCCGCCAGGAAATGGACGAGGCCCGCCGCGACCACGACGTCAGGGCCCAAAAGGAGATTGCCGCCGTCCGGGCCGAGCTGGAGGAGAAGCTGCGCAAGGACCGCAAGGACCGCGACAAGATGCGCGTCACCATGGAAGAGCTCCGGCAGCAACGGACCGAGGAGCTGGCGATCGAGCGTGCGGCCGCGCACGAGCGTGAGATGCAATGGTCCAAGGAGATGTTTCAGGCACAGGCCCAGATTGCCCGAGAGAAGGCGGCCAACCAGGCGAACGCGGCCATGTCGGAATTGAAGCTGCAGCTGGCCATGAAGGAGGCTGATAATAAGCGGTTGGAGAGGGAGGCGGCGGAAAGGAGAGAGAGGGACGAGGGGGGCGGCTGCGTGGTCATGTAATCAAACTTCAGTTCTTTTAAAGCAGAGCATCATTATTACCTGTATTGAAAACAGCACTCTGACTCGCCCAGCAGTTTGTGGTGAAAAGTTTCCTTGTGACTAACTACATCTGCTACCAGACCTAAATAAAAAGATATCTACTGTAGCAAGAGCTGCCAGTGCCTCCGGAGGTGAGGCGCGTCAAGGGCGTGGCCGACTCCAGGAAAAGCTGGTTGTTGATAGGACGAATTGCCATGCCCGGTTTATTCAACCTGGACATGAGCGGTCGCAACGTTTGCAGGGAGGCGCAGAGTATGCCACAGTTGAGCTCGGCGACGGACCAGAGTGTCAACTCGACATTGTCCCATGTTGAGTCCTTGGTGGTGGTGACAACCCAAAGGTAAAGCAGGCGGATGATGGAAATAATACAGGTACTAATCAAGTCAGTCAAGTGAGGCCAAATTAGAGACGACGACGACGACTAGCGGGAGTGCTGGGACTCGGGACGGGACCACCCACAAGAAACCCAGACAGAAGATGGAAAACACGAGGACTTTCTGCCTCGTGGGCATTGTCAGGTTGTGCACGCAAGGCAGCGGGATCAGAAATATGACAAAGTCGGTGATGATGTTCAAGGTTGACGAGAAGTACCACACGGTCAAGGTGTCGAGACACCTGCCCGTCATACTGGGCACGATGATAGCGACTGGGATGCAGGAGAGACCGAGCAGAACTGCCTGCAGAACGGCCCAGAACATGACGAAGCAGAAGAGCCAGTGGCACACGCGGTCGGCGGTTGGGCTGCTGCTGCCAAAGATACGTCGGTACTGGAGGAGGAAGGACATCTTGACAAGATTGATTGCCAGATTATAGGTGAGCACGGATGCGTATAGCGCCTGCAAAAAGAAAGGAGGGACTCTTAGCACATGCAATAGTGGTGCTTGATGACATGGAGGTGATGTGGGGAGCGGAGGGTGATTTATACCTTCATCTGCTCTAGCAGCATTTCTGGACTCACGGTCCACAGATGAAGTCCCAGGCCCCACCGTGCCTCTTTTGAGTTTTAATGGAGACCCGACGTTAGTTTGTTTCTTTTCCCCGGCCGAAAGGGTCGACTAGAGAGTAATTACCTACCAACTAGGATCTCGATCGAAGTAGCGATCGATAGCAACTGGAAACAAACAACTGTCAGCCATGTTCCCCGACATTGTGACCTAGAGAGAAAAGCTTACCAATGCTCCAGCAATCAACCAGTCTTCGGGCCCGGTTAGCCTGAGGATGGCGAGCCGTGTGTACAGGCGCAATGAAACGGCGAGTCCTGAGAGTGCTGGTAGGGCGATCAACATGGCGATGGTCGCCGGCAAGGCTGGCAACGAGCCAACGCGCGTTGCAACGCGTTGAGGTCAACGCAAGTCAAAGCAAATCAACGCCCGTAAAAAGCGGCTCAACGCAACTCAACGATTGGACCGCGTTGACTTGGTGCGTTGACAAATTAAGTTCGTTTTTAAAGCTATTCCCAGTGTTCCAGGCACTACAAATGCCACCATTTGAAGAGGCTTGGGGTGTTTTGAATGCCACACTGCAACCTGGCCGAGTGCTGGGGTTGACCATCCTACCCTCGGGGCCGGATAAACTAACCACCCGAGAGAATCCACTTCCAGGCCCCACCCAGGCACACCACCTGGGCACCCGCACCACCCGCATCGCCATTTATTACTAATTACATCTCGGCCTACATTTGAGCTCAAAAATGGCATTTGTACTGAAAGACATCCATTTGATACCATCCTACATCGAACAGGCCTCGGGTCGGATTAACTACCTAGCCGGGAAAAATCAGCCCCTAACATCCTTTCTAGGGGGGAACTCACTATCGCGGGTTTTAAGTGGGTCGCGTTGCAACGCGTTGAGTCAAATCAACGCTCAAAATCATCAAATCAACGCTTAAAATGTGCAGGCAACGCAAATCAAGTCTGGGGCCGCGTTGCGTTGATTTGGCTCGTTGCCAGCCTTGGCTGAAAGATTCTCTTAGTGGGACGTCTAATTGGCTAAAGGTATCCGCATAGGTGGCCACAATACCACGGTTGTATATATCTGTACTCTCGGGGTGTGCTATGAAGAAAAGGTACAAGATTGGTACCGTTCCTAGCCCTTCCCTGACAAGCCGCTTCCGACGCCCCGAACGGGCTTGGAGAGGTGGATAGGTACCTTGCTCACTGACGTTGATGCGCAGGATTACCGGCTTGCCCGGAGAAAAACACACCTTCACTTCGTCATAGCTGGAAGTGTGCTCTTGGACAGATTCCCTCAAACAAACCTTCAATAACTACCTAATTTTCACGTTCAATTTCGCAACCAGCATACCCAAACCGCACCATGACTTGGCAACCTCCAACAGTCGGCGAGCGTCCCGTCGTTGTACTTGGCGCCGGCGTCCTGGGTCGTCGGATTGCCTGTTGTTTCCTCGCCGGCGGATACAATGTTCATTCCTATGATACTTTCAGCGAGAGCCTCCAAGGAGCGGCGCAGTACATAAGGAGCATCTCGACGACTTCAAAGCTTCCCCACCTGGTGGCAACCGTGGCAGCTTCAAGGCCTACGACGATTTGGAAGCAGCCGTGAAGGAGGCTTTCCTGATCATCGAGGCAGTTCCCGAAAAGCTTCAGTTGAAGATCGACATGTTCGGTGAACTGGACAAGAAGTGTCCTGCGGACTGTGTCATCGGCTCGAACAGTTCCTCCTTCAAGTCCAGCCTGATGCTGGACAAAATCAGCCCCGAGCGGCGCAAGTTGATCTGCAACGTCCACTTCACCATGCCGCCCGAGATCCGCACCGTCGAACTCATGACCGACGGCGAAACCCACCCAGAAGTCTTGAGTTATCTGACCGAGGTATTGGCGCGGTGTGGCATGCTGCCGGTTACAGCGAAGAAGGAATCTACGGGGTAAGTGGAGGGCGATATTTCTCTTGTCCATACCTTAAGCCTTTTACTGACTGGTCATACAGCTTTATTTTCAACCGACTATGGGCCGCAGTCAAGAGGGAAACGCTCATGATTCTCGCCGAGGGAGTCAGCGACCCCGCCCAAATCGACCTTCTTTGGGCAAACATGTTCAAGGCGCAGGTTTCGCCATGCAGATTGATGGACCAAATCGGCCTGGATACGGTGGCTTTCATCGAAGACAACTACATCCAGGAGAGAAAGCTAGATGGCACGCTTACAGTGGACTGGTTGCGCCACCACTATCTCGACCAGGGAAAGAAGGGACTGAAAAGCGACAAGGGCGGCCTCTACCCGCCTCCTTCGCCGAGCTCATCCGGCCAGCCACTCTACGTTCTTGACGTTGGTTTGGGAGAAGACGCGTCTAGCATTGACGCAGTATCCACCAATGGCAAAGTGCTCCGCCTCGATCCCGCAAGCGGCAGATCCACAGCCATCGTCACGCGGCTGAGCCTCCCCGATGGTATCGACGTATCCGAGACCGAAGGCCGCATCTTCTGGACCGACATGGGCCGGAGTACGTCGACTGATGATGGATCGGTCATGTCCAGCAAGCTAGACGGCACCGATATACGTACCCTGGTACCCGAAGGGAAAGTACATACACCGAAACAGCTGATCGTTGTCGACCAGCAAAGAAAGGTGTACTTCTGCGACCGTGAAGGAGCCGGAGTCTACCGTTGCGATTTCGACGGCAAGAATTTCGAAGTCCTCGTCCAGAGACGAAGTGACGGCTTGGACATGACACAGTGGTGTGTTGGTGTCGCCGTGGACGTTGCCGCCGGCAAACTCTACTGGACGCAGAAGGGGCCAAGCAAGGCCGGGAAGGGCCGCATCTTCCGCGCCAATCTCGAGATCCCTGCAGGGGAGCCGGCCGAGAAGCGGTCAGACATCGAGCTACTGCTCGAGAACTTGCCTGAACCCATCGATCTCGACCTTGATGTTGAAGCGCAGGCGCTGTACTGGACTGATAGGGGCGAGCATCCGACGGGCAGTTCGCTGAACCGCATCTTCTTGAGCAGTCTTGGCGGTGCTGGAAAGCAGACCGCCCCGGAAATCGTGGCCCGACACTTTCATGAGCCGATCGGTGTGAAGGTCGACCGCAAACACGGTCGTGTCTTTGTCACCGACCTGGGTGGTAGTGTCTACCAGGTGGATCTCAAGACGGGGGAAAAGAAGGTCATCCACAGTGATGGAGGGTGTTACACGGGAATTGCGCTGCATTCTTGGACGGATACCCTGTAAGACTCGGCTCTTTGGGAGTTCACTGCAGGTATGGAGATAGTAGGGAGATACTGGTCACAAATTGTGGTAGATCTGGATGCAATTCTCTAGCCTGGACAATCTTATCTCGTACTTCATGTGATTACACCAGCAATTGACGATTTTCACGCGACTTTTGATCCCCCTACCGTTCAGTTGCTATGGTTGCAAGTTCCATAAGATCGTCCTCGTTGATCTCCGCCGACAACCATGTCTTGTCGGCCGTCCATCGCTCAGCCATCAATACGTGCGCTTTTCGAGAAGGATCACGCATTCCACTCTGTTGCCACCTCAAAGTTCTCTCGATATTTGCTACTCAGAGTTATAGTAGTTACTGATTTTTGGGATTTTTTGGCTTGGAGATAACTGTAGTGGGCGATAAGTTTTGTCCGCAACTGTATTAAGCGTCAGCGAGATTGAGTATGAGGGCACCGATTCCAGAAGAACTCGCCTGATTCAGCCAGAATAGACTTGCCGTTCCCGGGAGGATCGCTTGAGAGAACTATTGTTCCTTGACTTTTGACATCGTTACTAATTGTGACCTGTAGCTGACTCAGAGACGAGTTTTTTCCAACCGTAATATCTTCATCTGTGGCCGTACGTGGCCATGACCCTCAACGGAAGATACGGCGATGTCTTCTGCTGTCTCGCATATACTGAGTAGGTAGGTAGTAGTCATGCACTGCATCCTTCCACGTTGCTGGAGACGGAAGATATTCTTGATAGAGAACGAAACTGCAGGAGCCTTAATAGCCAAGATTCCGCCAACGGGAGCACTCAAAGACCGAAAACTGACGCCACAACTTATCCCTGGTGTATGGGTTTCACAAACCAATGTCCATGGTCTCTCCAGAGCATGGCGTCTCATGTTGTTCCTGGCTTGATCGTCCTGGCTGAAATCTCCTACAAAATAAGGGTTCCTTGGAGGAGACACCATTGGTAGAAAGGCCTGAATAATCACCTGCTCGGGCAGCTTAACAAGGTTTCTTGATTGCTATTAAGCATGGGTGATGTCGCGAGCATTAACGAAAAGATACAATGTTTCTATTAACAGCTATAGGTTGGAGAAGACGGTCTGAAGAACGTTGCGATCTGCATTTGAGTGTTTGCTTGCTATTCCTTGGGGGGAGAGTAATAGGTAAGGTAGCTGGCCTTTTTTGGGTTCCTAGGAACTGGGGGAATGCAATTAATCTGGTTGCCTACCGTGATCCGTAGGTACCTCTACTTTGTAGCTGGGTGTGTGGGTGCAGAAGGAAGGCAGGAAGCAGTGAATGTGGTGATGCATTCGGTGGTGGTGGTGCGGAAGGAAGCTGGGCCATGGCCAGCTGCCTGCAGGGAAGATGTGGGTGGCTGCCCCACCAAGGTCTGGGCACAGGCCACAGACCCACAGAGTGTGGGTATGGGTGGATCCGAACTTCCATTTTGCTTCTTCGCTCAGTCTCCATTCAGGATTTCCCCGGATGTCGTTTCGATTGGCTTGGCGAACCTTCAGCTCCAATCATCCGACTGGCCAATCCTACCATCCTCGACGCCATCAGCACAAACAAAGCAGAATATTAACAGAATTTCGTTCAAGAGTCGACTAGCCGCCTCAGCCGAGAGCCATCCTGGCTCAAAAGCGCACACTCTCAGTACGATGGAGCCATCACCAAGGCGAACACCAGACGTCCCGAGACATCCGAGCCTTCCGAGGGACGAGTCTACCAATCCAACTAACACTCCTCCATCAGACTTGAAGAGAATCCTACGTGAGAGGCAGCTGGCTCGCAACCGCAAAGCATGTTTGGCTTGCCGGGAGAGAAAAGTCCGTTGCAACCATCAACAGCCGTGCCAAACTTGCCTCAAGCGCGGACATGCAGATCTTTGCTTTTACCAGGAAGCTGGAAGTCTCTCCAATACGACTAATGCCGCCGAAAATGTACCAATTCCTGCTCAGGCTCACACTAGCCCTACAGCAGTCTCAGATATGCCCGTTAATGGCACTGACGTTGCCGGTGTCCCAGGCACAACCCCCCAGCTGAGCCATGCTTCGGAGACACCGACGGCCACGCCCGTCTTGCTGGGAGGAAACTCGATCATTGCAATGGCTCGACGAGACAGCGTACAGCCTCAAGCAGATGATGAACGCCGTACGGCGTTTGAGACGGGAATCTTCCCTCTCCTAGGCATAGACAGGGACGCCCAAACGGGAGGACAGGTTCAGGCCGCGCCTCCGAACTCATCACTCCCCGATGACCAGGAGATGACTGAGCTTTTCAACCTCTATCGTCACCGAGTTCATCCGTTCCATTTCATTCTCGATGACCTCGATGAAGTAGAAAAGGTCGTATGTTCGCTCACTGGCCTTCGACAACGGCCATGTGACACCCACTTTCTTTGTCTACTCCACGCCATCTTGGCGGCAGGCGCACAATTCTCGGATCTTGCACCACTCGGGCGGTTATCCACGTCTCAAAAACATTGTAAGTTACGTACCCGTCACTCCCAAGCGCAATTACTGTACTCACTCCTTCAAGTAAGACATGCACTCAGCTTCCTTGGCACATTTGACTACCTTTGGAACCCATCCAAAAAGTTACTCCAGGCGCTCCTTATCCTGGGACACGTGCTGCAAAACGAGAGAAATCCTCGAGCAGCCTGGATCCTTGGAGGTACTACCATTCGACTTGCGTTATCCCTGGGTATTCAACAGCCAGGTTCAACACCTGGACCCTGTCGCATCTCATCTGCCGAAGCACAACACTTGCGGTAAGCAATTCTTCTTTTGTAGCTCGCGATTCATGCTTATTCCAACTGCAATAGACTAGCCATAGTGTGGCAAGATGCCCTTCTTTCCCTCGCCTTTGATCGACCTCCGGCCTCGCAAGAGATGGACATCGAGTCAGATATACCAGCGTTGGAACCATCAGGCTCGTCCCCAGCAGATGTGAGCTACAGGCAAGCTATGAACTGGCTCTGCCACTTGACACTTCGGCACCTGCGCTCACAGAAGGAAGCGCCTCTACTATCAGGCACCCATGAGCTGTTCAAGGCTTTCGACGCCCTGGACGCGTCGCTATCACCTCATTTGAACGACCGGCGGCGTTGCTCCTCGATCCAGGACATCCATGAGCACCACAGCTTTGAACTTCACAGAAACTTTGCCCTTTCTACGCTCTGCCGTCCTATCCTCTCCAGACAAGTCAGACAATCCTTGGGCGAGGAGGAGTCCTCGAGGACTCTGGACAGGTTCCAGGACGCCTTGAAGCGAAGCGTGCTTGCTTTCGTTCACCTCCGCTCCATCAGCAACCTCGCAACGCGGTCGTGGGCCTTCATTCATAACGGTCTGTCCTCGGCATTGCTGTTGGCCTTCATGAGGCACGTTGGTCGAGATGGGGAAGACACCAGAGAGATCCAGGCTTTGCTGGTACAGAGCTTGACTGAAAAGGACGAGGACAACGGCCAGTTCTCCGATGCACATAAGAAAGCTCTAAAAGCTCTTCAAACTCTACAGAAGCTGCCCGGCGAAGGTGCAGCCATGGATTCTACAGTCGATCCGCCAACTGAGCAAAGGCCTCCAAACGGGCTGTATCCACTTCAGGAGAACGTATTTGACTTTCAAGATCCGTAGGTAATCAGTCATGACTTTGAACATATAAAACGGAAGCACTGACAGGTTCGCTGTTTTAGCATGCTGGACCTGGACGATTGGCTGCGAACAGTTGATTTCGGCACCTCGCCTCTCGAAGCGTACAACTTCATCAGGTCTAATCAAGGTCCCCTATATTCCGATCTATAGCGGCTGAAGCGAAAACCGAGGTACTAGCTGGAGCATGGCCGTCTTGTTTGATCTTTCAAATCACCGTTAAGAGGTAATGTATCCACATTATACACCTCAGGTGGACAAAATATGTCACGCTGTAGGGAGCTGGGCAATGAATACTAGAAGGTTTCTTGAAGTTGTTCAATGCAAGGTTGTTGTATTGCAGTTAGCGAGAAGAGAGCGTGGTTAGTATATATATACACAAAAGAGACCCCAGAGCGAGCGCTGAGAGTCGGCAGGCCACCTGGTAGCTTGCTACAACAAGGCCTTCTTCGCCAACTAGAGCGAGCCGAATCCAAGAGACTCCCATCGGCTGCAGACTCTCTGCTTGACCCCCTCGGGAAACGAACCCTCAAAGTTGGCCGCCTCCCAATCCCTTCCTGTTGTATACTCGACGGGCAACAAACAGTCCGAAACCACCTTGCCGCCCTTATCAGCCGGGCCGTTGCCGTGGGACATGTAGGGAATCAAGCGAAACCCAGGAACATCCTCGAAGTGATACTCGTCCATGCCAGGGCGACAGCGGGTGGTGAAGGCCCAGATGACGTCGTCGAAGTTGTACACGTCGATGTCATCACCGACGAGGAGGAGTCGGTGGATGGTGTATCCAACCTTGTGCCGGAAGATTACGTCTCCCACCTTGCGGCAGAATTCTTCAGGGCTGGTCTTGAGCTCTCGGAGCTTTTCGGTGTCGACTTGAAGGGCCACCCAGGTGACTTGAGACTCGAAGGGGGAGAATGCCTCCTTGATTGGGAAACCTTCTGACTTGAGGAGGAAGCCAATCTCGGCAGCTGCAAGGGGGCCGATCATTGTGTGCTACTCGAGTTCAGTCACTGATGCGATTGAGAGCGTTGGGGGGGGAAGGGGGGATTACAGTCTCGTCTGTCAGTCGACCGCAGCCTGAAACTGGAAGAATGGCATCTTTCCGATGCGTGATGAGGTCCACGGTATACTTGGGCCATGGGTGGGCGTCGCCACGGAACACGTAGCTTGGTCCAATTATTAGCCAATCATTGCCTGCCCACCAGGAGATAAAACTTGAACTCACCCGTGCATCTCTCCAAAGGGCCCCTCAAGGCCTGTCTCAGTGATGGAACAGGTTCCCTCAAAGACAATCTCCGAGTTGGCAGGCACATTAAGCCCGCTGGTCTCACACTTGACAACCTCGAGAGCAGATCCAGCCAGCGCGCCAACATACTCGGCTTCGGAGAGGCCGTCGGGAAGTGGCATGCCAGCGGCCATGATGGCAGCTGGAGGGACTCCAAACGCCAGAGCCCACGGCATGTCGCGGCCCTCCTTCTTCCACATCTGGTGGATCTGCCAGATGTGCTGGGGTTTGATCACCAAACCCACGAGGTGGTTGCGGTCGGAAACCATTGCGCGAGCGATGGACCAGTTCGTCCACTTGCCATCGGGTGACTGGACGATGTGCATGCCGTAGGTCTGGACATACTTGCCGCCGTCTGACTGATGCAGCAGAGGAGCAGGAAGCTGAGTGAGATCAAACTGGTCAGGGGTAAGACGGAATTCCTTGCAGGGGCCGGTCTCGACAATGACGGGTGGAATCGGCGGGGCTGTCTTTGCAGCAGTCATCTTCCCCAGTATGTCCTTCATGGACGAGGTTGGCGGCAGGCCAAGATGTCTAGCCAGTCTGCCAAAGCGCTGCTTGGGATCGGATCGAAGGGAGTTGGGGGCGCCGAGAATTCTCCAGAGGCCGTTGCTGTCTTGCCCTTTCAGTTTGTTGAAGAGAGGAGCCTTTTCATCGTTCTCGACTACCCGGCGGATGATGGCACCCACTTCGAGGTGAGGATCACATTCTTCGTTGATCTGGACGAGGTCGCCATCCGCTTCGAGGGCCTCGACGTAGGCACGGAAGTCCATTTGTGGGAGGGGTTTCGGGGGCATGATGACGGAGAGTCAGACTTGGCGATGTTTTGAAGTTCAAGTTGTACTCGTGGAAGCTCTTGACTGAAGAAAGAGGCAAGCGAAAACAGGCTGGGAGGATATGAGCGCTTCTTATCCTTTTGCAAAGGAGCTCCCCGAGTCATCAACGGCGTCCCATTAGGAGGACCGAGTGTGTTCCGACATCGCCGAGGTCACCGAGTCCGCCGAGCTCCGGGTGAGTGGTGGGCCGTTCGGAGGCTGCGGGACGGGAGCCAGCCAACATTTGTGGACTGCCCGAGCCCACCGAGCTTCCCGAGTCTACCGAAGTTACCGGCTTCACCGGCTTCTCCGAAAAGGCTCAGCCTCCAGCCTTCAACAAACGACGTCGGGATAACTATCTTCTCTCTCCTCGCCCTTGATGTTTGCTCTTTAAAAAGCTCAAGCTGGGTTCTTCATTGCCCATCAATCATACCCAAATTTAGTGTCGAATCAACTCATTCGTTTACAAGTCCACACCCATCATCCTGACTTCCTGTCACCACGGACATACAAAGCACACCTTCTCAAACTTTGGATTGCGTTCACCGCATTGCCCTCCCTCGGACGCATCTTTCATTTCTCCTGAGAACAATCATGACGGAACAAAGCACCAGAAAGAAGATCATTGTCGCCATCACTGGCGCGACTGGTGCCGCGATAGGAATCCACATCCTCTTGACCCTCCGACGACTCAACGTCGAAACACATCTCATCATCAGCAAATGGGCAGCCGAGACCATCAAGTACGAGACAGACTACGCACCAGCCAACGTCCGCGCTCTGGCCGATCATGCCTACAATTCGGCCGACTTGGCAGCACCCATTGCAAGCGGCTCATATCACGTCGACGGTATGATCGTCGCTCCCTGCTCCGTCAAAACCCTAGCCGCTATCAACGCCGGAATCTGTGACGACCTGATCACGCGTGCCGCGGATGTATGTCTCAAGGAACGGCGGAGGTTGGTCTTGGCCGTGAGGGAAACGCCACTCAGCGAGATTCACTTGAGAAATATGATGGAGGTAACTCGGGCTGGCGCTGTTATTGCGCCTCCAGTCGTGGGATTCTACACGAGGCCGGAGTCAGTGGAGGATATTCTGGACCAGATGGTTGGGCGCTTGTTGGATCTGTTTGGGCTGGATTCCAGCAATTTTGAGAGGTGGCAAGGGATGCGAAAGGATGGCGCTTGAAGGCACACTCTCAATAATTTTGATAATTTGAGCGATCACCTGGAAAGAGCTGCAACCTCCTGCGCGGGTTTACCTATCCCCAAGTCCGCGACGGAGTGTAGTAGACTCCGTTGAAAACACCACCAAAGCTGAAATCGCGCTAGTGAAGACAGGGGGTAGACTCCGTTGAAGAAGAGAGGAGTAGACTCCGTTGAGCTTTTCAAGGTCAAATTCTATAAAATTGGTACGGTTGAAATGCCCAGACGTAGGCGACGAGAGTATCGACTTTTCAGCAGTCAAGAATGTAATGGTGTTGGGTGAGTCGCTGTCAAACTTGGGCAGTTGAATTGATGGGGTGCAGGGGTAGGCAGCCCGGAAACGCTTGGGCCAAGTCGGATTTGAACATGTTGTTTGAGTCCAGGGGGTTGAGCGCCACAACGAGGATTAGCAATTGTAAAAGTTTTTCCACTTGAACTTCAGCATTTTGCAACGTCACAGAGGTATAGGCAGTATACAATGGAGCCGTTTACCCATTTAACAACATACCCGTTTGTTATATGCAAGACATGCGGGTTTGCGTGCATTGCGGACGAAGTTACTACCCATTTACGCAAACACCACGATTCCGTCAAGGCGAAAGATCGAGCGGCAATTGCAGCGTTGGTCGGAGAAATCCCAGGCGTCGTCTGTAACCAAGCCGAGCTACGTACGTTTCGGTTTCCACCGCCAACCGTTGAGCCAATCCCATTTATTACACCGCTGGAGACCGATGGGTTACGGTGCGACACATGTGGTTATGTTACCCGGCGATTGCGGTGGATTCAGGAGCATTGCCGCAAGGACCATGGGTGGGTGAACGATTGGCAAAAGGGCGGCAACGTGGTGAAGAAGGCCAAACAAGAGCGAGCGGTGCCGTGGACTACGGGCGTTCGTTGCCAGCGGTTTTTCCGATCGCGTGCCGCTAGCCAGTGGTTTGAGGTTGGCCGAGCCAGGGAACCGCCGCGGCCGCCGTCCGAGGATCAGGGGACGGCAGAGGGATTGGTAGAAAGGGTCAAGAGGATGCACCAAGAACAAGTTATACGGTTCAGGTCGGCCGGAAAGGAGATGATCCAGGGGGCCGACGAGAAGAGGGAGCCAAACGCGTGGGTGAAAAGGGCAGGATGGGCAGAGCATTTGCGAGGGCTGTGCCCCGATCGGCTGCGCGAGGCGGCAGGGCCGATCGGAGACGAGGAGGCCGTATTGCAGCGGATGTGGGAGAGTTTCGAGCGTGTGTTGGACCGGGCGCGGGCGACAGCGGTACCCAGCAAAGTAGGGTTGGCCGCGTTATTCGAGATTGAGCGGAAGGAGATGCACGTCAAGCCAGGGCGGCCATTCGACAACCGGATGGAAGCCGATACGTGGGAGCGATACAAGGAGGTATGGCGGTCGTTGTTCTGCATTTGGCAGCGTACGCAGACGTGGGACGACAACGACCGGCCGCCATACCGGTTGACGGTCCAGCAGGGCAACTTGTACGACGATGTCGAAGAGGCAGCGGAGAGGGCGGTAGAAGGGGTCGACGAGGGGGGATACGACGAAGAGAAGGTCGACCGGATGTGTTTGGATATGGTGATCGGGATGTTGGACCACCCGTTGAAGCAGAGCCATTACGACAGCATTGTGGTCAGCGGGTTGGCCGTTATGGGGATCCGGGAAGATGGCGGGTGGGTTGATGCTTTGGATTACACGTCGATTTATTCCGCCGTCATCAAGATAGCGAGGATACTGGTGGTATATCAGTCGTACTTGGAACGGGAAGACGAGGTCGGCGAGAAGAGGAAGACCATGAGCGAGGAGG